>PVIC010003452.1:8423-49820 GCA_004025085.1 Thryonomys swinderianus | reverse complement strand
GCCAGAAATCATGGAGGATGTGGAGGGGGGATTAAAAATCTTATGCACAATTCATTTGAACTATGAATATAAATTTACTTTATTCTGAGAAAACACAATATGATCCTGGGACCTGAAAAGGTAAAAATTTGGCTTAAGTTTGACATGCTGAAGCTGACTGGGGGCATCGAGTTTAATCGATATTGGGACTTGTATCTAGAAGTCCACAAAGCCTCAGGCAGTCATAGGCGAGGCTTTTCAGAAATAGCTGGATGTAAAGTGTGTGATGCTGGGGTCAAGGATGTGATGCGGGGATTGACTCGTGGTGTGATGGTGGGATTAAGAGCGCCTTACCCTGAATGTGAGTGCTATCTGACCTAAGTGGGGTTATCCTAGAGAACATAAGGGGTAGAAAGAGGGTCATTGCTTGTTGCTTGCTGGTTTGTTACTTTGCTGCTTGCTTCCTTCTTAAATGAAATGTGCCAAAATCAGATAAAAAAGAATAATCAAAGCATACATACAATAACTAAAATAGTACATTTCTACAGTACCTGAAATTTCCTGGAAATAGTTTTAAAGATTCAAATAATGAAAAACAAGGAAGAAAAGGTGAAAAACAGACAGTTCCAATAAACTCAAAAACCTGACTAGTATCTCAAATAAGATTTGCAGAAAATAAAGAAAATGACAAGAGATTACCATAAAATTATATGATAAATTTTTCAGTAGTCCATATGAGTTTCTAGTTTATGGGAGTGTGCTGAGAGGATATTAAAAAGATAGAAAATTGACACCATTACATAGCTGGAATTTTTAGAATGTCATCAGTAAATAGATGACAGTAGAGACTTCTGGAGTAAAAAATAGAGTATCCATATATTTACTCAAAAATCAAAATATATTTCATTTCTTATTGGTAATATTGAAAGCAACATCTGACTTTAACATTCTGAGACAATGTTAATTTTAATTTGTGATTCAAAGTATTAATAAATTGTGAAGGTACAATAAATGCTGGTAAGGCTGTGGGAAGAAAGGAACCCTTCTCTATTGTTGGTGGGAATGTAGATTTGTGCAACCCTTGTGGAGATCAGTGTGGAGATTCCTCAGAAAACTAGGATTAGAGGTCCCATTTGACCCTGCTATTCCCCTGCTAGGAATATACTGAAAAATTAAAAGAATCATATTGTAAAGACATATGTGCACCCATGTTCATAGCAGCTCAGTTCGTGATAGCGAAATCTTGGAAACAACCCAAATGCCCATCAACTGGAGACAGGATAAAGAAGATGTGTGTGTGTGTGTGTGTGTGTGTGTGTGTGTGTGTGTGTGTGTTTAAATGGAGTATCATTCTTTCATAAAGAACAAGTTTGAGTCATTTATATTCAAATGGACACATCTTGAGGACACATTAATAAGTGAAAATTTATCACAAATAATGTAAATAGTGTATCTTTTATCTGGTATGAGAAACTGTAGAAATAAATGAGTTCTAGAATGTTTGATAGATTTTGTGAAACAGGAAATATTCAAAGGGAAAGTGGTAGGGGAAAGTAATGCAGGGAAAGAGTAATATGATTTAGAGAACAAGAAAGCATTTTTATATATACATATATACATATATACACATAATATATATATATACATTATATATATAAATATACATTATACATATAATATATATATAGTAGGGGGTTGTAGCATGGGTAGGGACATGGGTAAAAATGAGAAATAACTCATGTCATTTACTGCTACAAATTCCCCGATGTTGAGTGTGATTGTGAACAATTTATAAAATGTACCAATAAAGAATTCAATTAAAAGGCATTTCTTTCTTTTTTTAATTGAATTCTTTATTGGTATAATTTATATACATCTCAAAATCACATATAACATTGGGGAATTTGTACCAGTATATGACACAAGTTAATTCTCTTTTTTACCCATAACCCTACCCACCCACACCTCCTCACCCCCTTTATACATGCCCTTTTATTTTCTTTCTGTATCATATTTATTCCTTCCACTCATCACATTCCCACACCAAGTTTCCTATGGAAATTTCCCACTCTATAAAAGCTGTCATACTTTCTAGAGCTCATTTGCATCTACAGGTGTTCATGCCAAAGAGAAGATCCGGAATTTGTCTATCTGTGATCTATTGATTTCACTTATTAGTATATCCTCCAGGTGTCTCCATTTGGCATTTCTTTCTTGCACTTATTACTTTCTTGAGACTTGTTTATTTTATGTACATCTGAGGAACAGCTGAGGAGAAAAAGCAAATTAGAAGATTCATAAAAGATGATAAAATGAGATAAAGAAGGTAAATGAAATTCCTAAGCAACAGATATTTGTTGATCTTTAGAATGATCCATCTTTATTAGAGTTGGAAGATGGAAAAATTGTCAAAAAGCACGTCTTTAGAAGAAATAATGAGCATAGGATTCTTCTTTAATCAGAAGTATGGGCCGGAGGGTTAGCTCAGTGGTTCCGGCGTCTGCCTCGCAAGCTCAAGGTCCTGAGTTCGATCCCCGGTAACCACATATAATGCTGGGCGTGGAGACACGCCCACCAACAATCAACACCTCATACTACAATGCCAGACGTGGTGGCTCACGCCTGTAATCCCAGCATTTGGGAGGCAGAGACAGGAGGATTGCTGAGTTTGTGGCGGCTTGCCTGGGCACCATAGTGAGCTCAGGGCCAGCCTGAACTACAAAGTGAGACCCTGTCTTAAAAAGCAAAAAAAAAAAAAAAAAAAAAAGAATCTGAAGTATTCTATAAGACGAATTTCATATGTGGTACACTTAGGCAATGGAGTGGTAGAAGTAAGTCTTAAACATAGAAAGAGAAAGCATTACTCAAGGTGGGAAATGTATTAAAAATATACTACTTGACTAAATACTGAAGTATGGGAAGAAGGAAAATTAGGAAGTTTGAGAGCGCTAAGCCTTCATATTCTATGATACGAAATTGATAATTAGGTCTAAAATTTATAAATAAAAATCAATATAAGCATTTTAGTTAAAAAAAAGGTAGACACTAAGTTGAATTTTGGCAAGGAGTCTCAAAGGTTGGGATATGTTGGTTGTTCTGTCAATCTTGTGTTGCTATATAACTAGTAAACTATACAGGTATATTGCTTTGAAAATAATAAATGATAACTTAAAAAATTCTAACAATAAAAATTGTAGAGCTATGGAATGAATGTTTGTGTTTGCTCAGAATTCTTTATGTTGAGACCTGAATTTCCAGTATGATGATATTTGTACATGGGTCCTTTGACAGTTAATTAGATCATGAATGTGGACAACTCCTCATGAGATAAGAGTTTTTTTTGCTTCCTGTGTCTCTCTGATGTTCATCATGAGAACACAAGAAGATGACCATGTACAAGCCAGAAAGAGGCACTCACCAGAACCTGAGAGCCGGCATTCTGAACTCAGACTTCCTGGTCTACAGAATCGTGAGAAATAAATTTGTTATTTAATACTCCCCTTCCCCCCTGTGTGTAACTTATTATTTCAGCCTGAATTGACCAAGATACTAAATATTTTGGACTTCATTTTTTTTAGGTAGAAGAGTGACTCTGGATTAAGGTCCAATTAGATGTATGTGCTGACATTTCTTAACTTTGGACATTATGTCAAATATTATTTGAAGGGTTTTCTCTTTTTCCTATAAGGTACATACTTGCATGCTAAAGTAATCGTAAGGAATCTAAAAGTTGTTGCTACAATTCTCAGCTCTTAAGTATGTGTTCCAACTAAAAGAAAACCATTAACTTGATGACTGAGGAGGTACAGGAAAGTCAAAATTTCATTTGATTTGGTAGGTAAAATTATACAAGATAAATAGTACATTTGTTAAATACATTCTAAGAAATGTTTAAACATATACTATTTATTTTCTACCAAATTATCACATGGCTAGTGCATGCTTTCTCTTGGAATGCTTTTAACTACTTGCTGACTCATTACCTGTTAATCTGTGGCTAATGTAAGACACTTTTGTTGTAGCTTAAAAATTATTGGAGGTTAAATGATTCAGTGCAAGCAGTTCTGAATTTAGATTATCTTTCAATAATCAGAACTATACTTTGCCAAAAAAAAAATCCAGTCTGAGTGTGCTCAAAATATCAAGTACCTTTTGAAGTTTTAAAATAAGATCTCTACAATAAAAACCCCATAAACAAACAGAACAAAAAAAAAAAAAAAAGAAAAAAGCCCAGAACAGGTCTGGTAAGCAGAAGTGTTTGGCAGATGTCCTTAAACCTTCTTGAGAGAATTTTGAGAACATAAGAGAAGCAGAGACAGACCCCAAGGTGGAAGGGGGGGGGCCCTTTATTTTTATTTTCTCCTTTATTTTTCTTTTTCAACCCAAGGACATTTGGTGTGGAGAGGAGAAGGAAGAGATGAAAAATGAAGAAAGCACAAGAGTTGTCTCAAAGATTTATTTTGTAGTTGATTGTAGCTTATAAAGGTTTTCATTGATAGAGTATGGGAGGGAGAATTTTAAATTCAATGCCGAAGCTTTGAAGAGTTGCCCTGTTGTTGCAGCTGCTGGGGCAGGCTTCTCAAACATCAATGGTGCATTGTGGCAGTTTGCTCTGCTTCCCTGTTTCTGATGGACATTCTCCAGGCAGTGAAGGGCAAAAGGGCTAGGAGTGCTGCTCACTGGCATAATAGAAGTTGTTGGACCAGTTTTGTGAGTGTGTATGTATGAACTGAACAGTTAATAATAGATTCTGTATTATAGTCAGTCTCAAGTATGAGTCAGAAAGTACTTTCTGGTTAATTAATGTAAATGGGAGTATATGTTTTTATGTAATTTTTTATGGACTCAGGTACATATTATTTAAGACATGTGTAGTGTTGGTAGAGAGGACCAATACTTGTGGCCTAAAGAAAAAGAAATCAGTTTCTACTTAGAGATAGTCATGGAGATATGTTCTGAAAAGGTCAGCAAACTGACCTTTGATGCCCACAATACTTTTAAAGTTTTAAGACTATATTTATCAGGCACTTTTAGTGAAAACTTTCTTCATTTTATGGCTCTCTCTTGTGTAAGAACCTCTGATTTATTGGATTCTTAAACATTTATAAGAATTTTAAAAAGTTAGCTCCAGCTGAATAGACAGTGCTGTGACTTGGGAGCTCTAATATATATAATGTTAGGGGAAGACACAGAGCAGTCAGAAATTATGAATATTGATGTTGCTAATATTTTTCTCTCCCAAGAATAGTCTTCAAACTGAAAGAGAAAGCATGGAAATTAATGTATTGGTCTACAATGGGATATTATGGCAGATTTGAAATCAAAATCCATAGAATTTGGCAAATTTTTAAAAATTGTCACAGCCATAAGTTTAAAAACAGTGACACATTTATATAATGTATGTTTTTCAAAGCATTACCAATAATGTTTATCACTTAGGGTGATCCCAAAAGAGGAGGGATGTTTATTCCAATTTTTATAAATAAAGAAACAGTCTAAGAAAAGCAAACAAAGAGTTCACAATAACAGACACTAAGACGTTCCAACTCTCTTTCATTTAACAGTCACCATATCCCAAAGAGATGCTAGTATTTTCACTTGTAGATGTTTTAACTGTGTTTCAATATTATCTTCAACTATTTAGGTGTCCGTCTGAACAACTGGAACCCAAAACTAAGAACTTTTGCTACAAAGCCTATATTTTTTCTGTTCAGCATCATAGTTTCCCCATATAGAGAGTTAGTGATAGAAAAAAGTGGATATAACCAAGTGTAGGACATTGTTTAAAGTAATTTTTCACCCTACACAGTATATTTTATGTCCTATAAAATTCTGAAGTGAAATATTGGAGAATATGTGTTACTATGTAGAAATCAAGGTAATTAGTATTAGCCACATTATTATCTACCAAGCTCAAGTAATGTGTGAATCTTCTTTTCTAAATTTTGAGATAAGATATATGTGTACTTCATGTAACCAAGAATTTGACAAAAGAATAGAAGTAGATTTAGCTATATTCATAGCTATTTGAAGTTTTTCACCCAGCTAGTCATTTTTAGCTTTGTTTTCTTAGACAAATATTTGTTAATCAGTTACTAAATACAAAGAAATTTAGATACCCTGCGAGTATGTAAAAAAGGCATAAAACAGATACTTTCTTTAGGTCCTTAAGTAATATAGAAGATTAAAAATAACAAGTAAGTTTCTGATGAGGTAGGAAAGCATACTCTCATTTTGGATCTAGAAAAAACGTTTTCTGTAGAGGTGACATTTTAACTCCATATTGAATTATGAATAGAATTTGCATAGAAAAAAACAGGGAAAAAGTTGGCACAGGATCACATTGCCTCAGAATCATTGACTATTTACTTTCTTTTATTATTTATAACAATCCATTATTATTGGCACTTAAGAATTGTAATTTGAAGGTACAAGGAGGTAAAGAATAGTTTATAAAGCAGCTAGTAAAGATTTTTTCCCATGTTGTTGGTTGTCTTTTAGCAGTGCCAGTGACTTCTTTTGCTGTGCAGAAGCTTTTTAGTAGGATGAGATCCCATTTATTGATTCCTTCTGCTAGTTCTTGTACTATAGAGGTTTTATTCATAAAGTCTCTGCCTAAGTCAATTTCTCCAAGAGTTTTACCTAGCCTGTTTTCCAGCAGGCTTATTGTTTCTGTTTTAATGTTTAAGTTTAGTCTGATCCACTGTGATCCACTGTGACCCACTGTGAGTTTAGTTTTATGCATGGTGAAAGAGATAGGTCTAGCTTTAGCTTTTGGCAGGTTAAAGCCCAGTTTTTCCAGCACCATTTGTTAAAGAGGCTGTCTTTCCTCCATTGGGGATGTTTGCCTCCTTTGTCCAAGGTAAGGTGGCTTAGTGTATCTGGAGTTGTTAGAAAACTCAGGATTTTGACTTAGAAATTTTACCTTAGGCCTGAAATGCACAAAAATAAAATCAAGAAAATGGGTGATAGGATTATTTAGGGAAGGACACACAATGCAGAAAGATTACAACATACAACCCAGAATAAGATGTGATCTCATTTGATGTTGTCATCTCTATTATTTTATGAATCAGTATCTAAATGAGATTAGGCATTCCTACATAATTTTTGCATTACCAAATATGAAACAGTATAAGAAAATATAATTCCCACATTTTCTTTACATGTAGTACAAATATAACCAATTGTCACGTGAAAGACATGATTTTTGAAGTTAAATCCTGAAATTTCAATGAGACAAAACATGCATATATTTTTTTAAAACAACTGTTATGTCTGTTGCATGGAAAGAATTCTGTGGTTAAGCTTGGGTATACTTTCCTGACCATGATACAAAGAAGATCACCATTATCACATTCAGAGTTGAGAAGACAGAAATTAAAGTTTGGGGGGCATGAAGCAATAGAATCTATAGATTGAATATTGGAGAGGAGGGAGCTACAAGGATCTTAAGAAATATGAAGTCTATTAGATTAACCTTTAGCAGTCTGGGTAAAGAACCAGAGAACTGACATGGCCCATAGGAATTCAGCAAAACTCAGCATTCAACAACATGGAACATAAAATGACTCAAATCAAGCTAGAATTTATATTGAATGAAAAATTAGCTGAAAAATGTGGCATATAACCACTAAATGCAGACAGAGAAAAGACACAAAGATACTAGTATAAAATATTTTCTGACAGTTATTATAAATATGGTCAACGATTTAAAGGAAAACACGACTAGGATGTGAAGAGAAATGTGTAGTACAAAAGGTAGTCAAATAGAAATCTTAGAGCTGGAAATATATTTGAAATGAAAAATGTTCTGTACTACCACGACAGGAAATTAGATACTCAGAAAGAGGTGTGTCTGTGAAGATGTAATGACAGAAACTATCCTGTCTGAAGCACATCAAGAAAAAGATCAAAACAGCAAATGTAACAGAAAATAACGCATCCAAGATCTATGGAATACTTAAGCAGTTGAAACATTTGTCAGCCCTGAGGGAGGGGAGGCATTGCTGAAAAGTACTTACCCAATTAATGCCTGAACGTGTTTTAAATTAGACTGAAAGTGTGTTTGCAGATCTATGACCTGCGAATTTAAGAGTATTTCACTTAAGAGTATGGTCTCATGAGGGCATCCATTTACCTACAGTTGTCTCAAACTCATCTTTATTTTATTTTTTTTTGGGGGGGACAGGGTCTCGCTTTGTAGTTCAGGCTGGCTTGGAGCTCACTATGTAGCCCAGTCAAGCCTTGAACTCAGCAATCCTCCTGCCTCTACCTCCCAAGTGCTGGGATTATATAGGCTTGAGCCACCAAGCCCGGCATCTGTGGTATGAGGTACTGATTGCAAGTGGATATCAGTCAGCATGCCCAGTATTGTTGTATATGGTTACTGGGGATTGGACCAGAGACCCTGAGCTTGCGAGGCAGATGCTGGAACCACTGAGGCAAATCTCTGGCCCTCAAACTCACCTTTTTTTTTTTTTTTTTTGAGACAGGGTCTCGCTTTGTAGTTCAGGCTGGCTCTGAGCTCACTATGCAGTCCAGGCAAGCCTGGAACTCAGCAATCCTCCTGTCTCTGCCTCCCAAGTGCAGGGATAACAGGCGTGAGCCACCACATCCGGCACTGTGGTATGTGGTATTGATTGCTGGTGGACATGAATCTCCACACCCAGCATTGTATGTGGTTACTGGGGATCGAACTCAGGACCTTGTGCTTGTGAGGCAGGCACCGGAACCACTGAGCTAACCCTCTGGCCCTCAAACTCATCTTTTATGGCACAGTAGTATCCCAGTGTATAAAAAATAACCACATTTTCATCCGTACATTTCTTGATGTCCATTTGGACTGCTTTCAAGATTTAGCCATAGCAAACTGTGCCGCTATAAATGTGAGTGTGTATGTATTGCTGTGGTATGATGCTCTTAATTCTTTTTTTTTTTTTTTTTTTTGAGACAGGGTCTCACTTTGCAGTTCAGGCTGGCCCTCAGCTCACTATGTAGCCCAGGCAAGCCTCCTGCCTCTGCCTCCCGAGTGCTGGGATTACAGGAGTGAGCCACCACACCCGGCACATGCTCTAAATTCTTTTGGGACAATTCCAAGAAGGGCAGCAGCTAGGTCAAATGGAATTTGTAGTTTTAGTTTTCTGAGGAATCACCACCCTGATTTCCATAGTGGTTGCACTCTTTTACATTCCCACTAAAATCTTTCATTTTCCCCCATAGCCCTGCAGCCTTTATTTTTGGTTGGTTTGTTAATAAGAGCCATTCTTTTGAAAGTGAGATGGAGTGTCTGTTTTAATTTCCATCTGTTGAAAGACTAAGTAATGTTAAACTTTTAAAGACCCATTTATTTGCCACTTCTACTTTTTTTTTTTTTTTTAAGACAGGGTCTTGCTTTGTAGTTCAGGCTGGCCCTGAGCTCACTATATAGCCCAGGCAAGCCTCGAACTCAGCAATCCTCCTGTCTCTGCCTCCTGAGTGCTGGGATTACAGGCATGAGCCACCACGCCCGGCACTGTGGTATGTGGTATTGATGGCTGGTGGGTGTGAGTCACCACGCCCAGCATTGTATGTGGTTACTGGGGATTGAACTCAGGACCTTCTGCTTGCAAGGCAGGCGCCGGAACCACTGAGCTAACCCTCCAGCCCCACTTCTACCTCTTTATCTGAGAAGTGTGTATTCATTTCATCTGCCCCTTTTTGGACTGGGTTTTAAATTGGGGGAGCTGATGTTTTTGGGTTCTTATATTCTGTGTTCCTTCTTTGTCTTAGGAACAGCTAGCAAAATCTTTCCCACATGTAGGTTGTCTTTTCACTCTGTTGATGGTTTCTCTTGTTGTTCAAAAGCTTTTTTATTTTTTATTTTTATTATTTATTTATTGTAGTTCAGGCTGGCCCTGAGCTAGCTATGTAGCCCAGGCAAGTCTCAAACTCACAGCAATCCTCCTGCCTCTGCCTCCCGAGTGCTGGGGTTACAGGCATGAGCCACACCACCCAGCATTGTGGTATATGGTACTGATTGCTGGGGGACATGAGTTACCATGACTGGTATTGTTGTATGTGGTTACTGGTAATTGAACCAGGGACCTTGCACTTGCAGGCACTGGAACCACTGAGCTAAATTTCTGGTCTGCAAAAGCTTTTTAATAAGATGAGCTCACAGTGGTTGGTTCTTTTTAATATTTCCTATGAAATTGGGGTTTGTTTGTTCCTAAAGACTTTGCTTATACCAGTTTCTTCAAGAATTCTACCTATTCACTCTTCCAGAAGATTCAATGTTTATGTTTTAATATTTATATGTTTGATCCATTTCAATTTTAATTTACTGCGTGGTGAAAGATATACATTTAATCTTTGGCATGTGGAAAGCTAGTTTTTCTGGCACAATTTATTAGACAGGCTATCTTTCAGTGAAGGTGTTTGGCTTCTTTGTCAAAGATAAGGTCACTGAGTTTTTGGAGTTTTTTCTGCATTTTCTAATCTGCCCCATTGATCTTTGGCTCTCCCTGCCCCAGTACCTTGATGTTTTAATCATAGTAGCTTTGTACTATGACTTCAAGTCACAGATTGTGATAACCCCTGCTTTGCCTTTGTTCCCTAGAGTATCTTGCTATTCTGAGTCTCTTGATTCCAAATACATTTTAGTATTCATTTCTCTGAAATGTTACTGGTATTTTGACTGGGATTGCAACAAATCCGTATAACAATTTTGGATCTATGGAGTTTTCATTACACTGGTTCTTCATACCCAAGAACAAGGGATATCTAGTCATTCTCTGACATCTTCCATCCTTTTTCTTCAGAGTACTATAGTTTTCAATATAAAGATCTTTTACTTTATTTGTTAGACTGATGGCTAGGCCTGCCTGCCTTCTTTCCTTCCTTCCTTCCTTCCTTCCTTCCTTCCTTCCTTCCTTCCTTCCTTCCTTCCTTCCTTCCTTCCTTCCTTCCTTCCTTCCTTCCTTCCTTCCTTCCTTCCATGCTGTTGTGAAAAGTGTTTCATCCTTAATTTATGTCTCAGTGAATTTGTTACCTGTATGCTACTGATTTTTGAGTGTTGACTTTGTATCCATTTTTTCTATTGAATTTGGTTATGAAATCTAAAAGTCTTCTGGTAGAGTTTTGGGGTCTTTAAAATGTTATGTCATTCCCACAGAGTGATAATTTTTACTTCTTTCTTATCCTTATTCTTTTTATTTCTCATCTAATTGCTCTGCCTAATGTTTCCAGAATTATAGTGAATAAGAGTGGTGATAATGTACATCTTCATCTTATTCCTGATCTTATAATAAAAACTTTCCACTTTTGTCCATTTAGTATGATTTTGGATGTTGTTTTGTCATAGATGATTTTTATTAGGTTGAAATCAACATCTATCACAATTTTTGTAGGGTTTTTATCATGCATGTGTTTTGGACTTTGTCACATGCTTTTTCTGGATGTATTGAGATGATCATATGGTTTTTGACTTTGACTCTGTCAATATGGTATATTACATATTGTTTTACTTATGATGAACTATCACTGGGTTGAATCTTGGTCATGGTGTATAATCTTGACGATTTGCGGCATTTTGTCATTATCTTCTTGAAGATTTTTACATCTATTTTCACTTTGGTTAATTCTCTTTTTTGGTTGAATCCTTCTCTGGTTTTGATATCAGGGTGGTGGTTAGGGATGAATTTGGGAGTGTAGCTTCCCTTTCAATTTCATTAAAGAGTTTGAGAAATAGCAGCATTTTGCTTTATTCTTAATTTCTTATTGATTTTGAAGCAGTGCATGTGTTAGGAAATGAACTTTTTTTGGTTCTTTAATTATATTTTCAATTAAATTGACATATTAGTTTATACAGAATATTTATATGTTATTAATTCAACTTTGGAAATTCGTGTCTGTCCAGGATTCTATTTCTTCTGTGTTTTTCATATTATTGAAATACAGGTTCTTGAAATAAATACTGATGATCACCAGGATTTCTGCAGGATCTTTTGTAATTTCACCTTCTCATCTCAAATTGCATGGATTTGAGTCTTTTTTCTTTCCTTCTTTTGATAAAGTTGGCTAAGGGTTTGTCATTTTTATTTAATCTTTCTAAGAGTGAACTCTTGGATTCATTGAATCTTTGTAGTATTTTCTTCATCTGAACTGCATTAATTTGTATTCTGGCCATCATCATTTCATCCCTCTAGAGTTTTGACCTTGACTTGTTCTTCTTTTTCTGGAAGCTTGAAGTTCAGCATTAGGTTATCTATTTAAGCTCACTCTGTTTTTTCTTAGATGGGCATTCACTTCTATAAATTTTCCTTGTATTACTGCTTTTGTTCCATTCCATAAGTCCTAATATGTTGTAGTGGCATTATCATTTAATTTGAGAAATAGTCACATTTATTTTTTAATTTCATTGAAAAATTTAAAAAATGATCCATTGGTTGTTCAGGAGGGTGTTATTTAATTTCTATGTATTTATGATGTTTTGGTGATGTCTTTTGCAATAAACTTCTAGTTTCATTGCACTGTGGTCTAATGAGATGCATGAGATAATTTCTGTTCTTTTGTATTTACTTAAATGTGATCTTTGAACTAGTGTTTGGTCTATTTTGGAGAATGCCCTATGTGCAACTGAGAAGATTGTGTATTCTGATATTCTGTACCCGTCTACTAAAAGCCCATTTGTTGATAAGTTTGGTTCATTTCTCATATTTTTCTGTTTTTTTGTTTACTTGATAGATGTATTTGTGACAGTAGTGTAATGAGATTGCCCATAACAATTATATTAGTGCTTGTGTGATTTTTTTATGTTCTTTAATCTTTGTTTTATATAGTTGTATGTGCTAGTGTTTGGGGTGTGTGTGTGTGTGTGTGTGTGTGTATGTGTGATAGTTTTTTTCTCCTCTTGGATTCTTCCCTTAACAAGTATGTAGTGACTTTCTTTATCTCTCTCAATCTTGGCTTGAAATCCACTTTGTTAGAAAGAGAAATAGCCATCCCTGCTTTTTTCCATGTTTTTATCACATTCAGCATTTTCTACCCTTTGTTTCAGTCTGTGAAATTTTTTTTTTTTAACTAAAATGTGTTTGTTGTATCCATCATAGTGTTGGGTTTGCTTTTTGATTCATTTTGCTAGTCTGTTTCTTTTGATTAGTGAATTTAAACCATTAACTTTAATGGTTATACTGGTATTTACTGACTTATACTTGTTTGTTATTTTCCTGTTGTTGGTTTCCCTCTGTCCTTCCACTTAATTACTTGCCTTGCCTGGTGGATTCATTTTGTTGAGATTTATGGAATTCTATTTCTTCTTCCATGTTTTAGGAAGTCCTTCAGAAGTGCTGGTTTTGTGGTCATGGACTTTTTTCAGGTTTTCTTTGTTGTGTAAGTATGTTATTTCTCCATTAATTTTGAAGTTTAGCAGAGTACTTCAATTTCTGCTGGACATTGTTTTCTTTTAGAGATTGTTTTATTTCACTTGCAGCTCTCCTTGACTTGAGGATTTGTATGTGTTGAAAAGTTTGCGTGATTCTAATGGGCTTTCCTTCAGATATGATTTGCTTTTGTCTAACAGCTTTAATATTATATTTTTGTGTTGAATTTTTGGAATCTTGACTAGTATATGCTTTGGTGTACATTTCTTTTAGTTTGATCATGGACAATTGGATTTTCATATGCCCGACTTACCAGTTTGTAAAATTCTTTTTCCCTGCCAGGCGTGGTGGCTCACGCCTGTAATCCCAGCACTTGGGAGGCAGAGACAGGAGGATTGCTAAATTCAAGGCTTGCCTGGGCTACATAGTGAGCTCAGAGCCAGTTTGAACTACAAAGTGAGACCCTGTCTCAAAAAAAAAAAAAAAAATTCTTTTTCCCTGTTTGGGAAGTTTTCTGCCGTTACCTCTGTGAACAAGTTTTATGTTGTTTATGCTGTTTCTTGCTTTTTCACTGACTAATCAATATTATGTTTTTCTTCTTTCTATTATCTATAATCTGTTGGAATGATTTTTCATAGCCCCTTGCTATTTTTTTTTTTTTTTTGAGACAAGGTCTCGCTTTATATAGTTCAGGCTGGCCCTGAGCTCACTCTATAGCCCAGGCAAGCCTCAATCAAACTCAGCAATCCTCCTGTCTCTGCCTCCCAAGTGCTGGGATATAGGCATGAGCCACCATGCCCGGCACTGTGGTATGTGGTATTGATGGCTGGTGGATGTGAGTCACCACGCCCAGCACTGTATGTGGTTACTAAGGATCAAACTCAGGACCTTGTGCTTGTGAGGCAGGCGCTGGAACCACTGAGCTAAATCTCTGGGCCCCCCTTGCTATTTTGTTTTGTTTTGTTTTGAGATAGGGTCTTGCTTTGTAGTTCAGGCTGGCTCTGAGCTCACTATGTAGCCCAGGCAAGCCTTGAACTCAGCAATCCGCCTGTCTCTGCCTGAAGAATGCTGGGATTACAGGCATGAACCACCACGCCCAGCACCCACCTTGCTATTTTTCTTTTTTTTTTTGCTTTTGAGACAGGGTCTCGCTTTGTAGTTCAGGCTGGCCCTGAGCTCACTATGGTGCCCAGGCAAGCCGGGGCGAACTCAGCAATCCTCCTGTCTCTGCCTCCTGAGTGAGTGCTGGGATTACAGGCGTGAGACACCATGTCCAGCATTGTGGTATGCGGTGTTGATTGTTGGTGGGCGTGTCTCCATGCCCAGCATTATATGTGGTTACCGGGGATCAAACTCAGGTCCTTGTGCTTGCGAGGCAGGCACCAGAACCACTGAGTTAACCCTCCAGTCCCCCCCTGCTATTTTTAAGAAATCGTTCTTTTAATATTTGCTAAACACAATTTTGTCTTCTATATCTGATATTCTGTCCTTAACGTTGGCTCACTCTGCAGCATATACTTTCAATGAATTATTTGTCTCACTTTGTAGTTCAGGCTGGTCCTGAGCTCACTATGTAGCCTAGGCAATCCTTAAACTCAGCAATCCTCCTGCCTCAGCCTCCTGAGTGCTGGGGTTACAGGCATGAGCCACCATGCCCGGCTCCAATGAAATTTTTAATCTGCTGAATATCTGAATCTGTTTTAAGAACTCCATTTGTTTCCTGTGTTGGCATTTATAATGTTAATCATTTTCATAAGCTCCTCTTTTCTGTTGATCTGTGTCTGCTCTAGAGTTATGATATCCTTCATTATAGTCACAATCTCTGTAATCTGAAAAATTAATTTTCATTGATTTTTTTGGTATAACCTCATTTGTCTGCTTTGTTGCTTCTGCTAATACCACTTTAGAGAGTTAAGATGGGTGGCTTTTTAATTATTATACTTCATTACCCGTGGGTTTACCTTTGGTGAGCTGGCTGTGTGGGATTGTATCTTGCTTCCTTGTCTTTTTATTTTCTGGGAGTTTTTCTTTGTTTGTTTTAGTTTAATACCTGGGTTAATGCTTGTAATTTGCTTATGGAAAAATATGGAACTCTTCATGAAATTTTTACAGGGGACATGCCAATCTTCTCTGTGTGTTTCTGATTTTTACTGTATGGGCTATTTAGGTGAGCACAATAATGATTTTTTAAGACTTTGAAAAATTGAGTGAAAAATCATTACCCCCAAGTATGCAAAGAAGGGTTAGAGTTCTCTAGGAATAAGATAAATCATACCAAATGAATTGAAAATTTGTAATGGTGCGAAGTTAAACAGTGACAACAGAAATGTTAAATATGTAGATAAATATAAAATTTTTTCTCTTTAACATTTATTTGAAATAGTCAACTGTTGTAAGCAAAATGTCATATATGTACATATATTTTTATATGGAGTTGTGGCTTGCATGATCAAGAAATACTTTTTACATAAAATATAGGAATGGGGAATAATATATTGTCAAAGTATCTAATGTTCTACTCAGCCATATGATCATGCAGGTAGTGTTGCTAGCTGTGATGTTCAGTAGTTTAGGGACATGAAGTCAAGTTTTAGCTTATAGTATTTTCAATTTACAATAGGTTTATAAGGATGGAGATAAGTTTTAAATTAAGGAGCATCCATATTTCAAAGTACTTGAGTTAATGTTATGTATTATAAACTTTATAAAAATCATTACAAAATAAACCAAAATAGTATGACTAATAAGTCAAAATGGAGATAAAATGAAATATTAACTAATCTCCTATGATAGTTAAATTGGATTGTCAATATGATTGCCTTTTGAGCTTCCTTGGAGATAAGTAAATCACACTTCTGCCTGTATGGGAGTGGGTCTTGGAGATGTAATCCTTGGTCTGTATGTGGTTCTTGGTCTGTTCCTCTGTTTCGGACTACCACTTCTCTACTTTATGCCCTCTGAACTAAGAAGCTTTGCTACAGTATGTCCTCAGAGTATGATGTTCCTGCATTGGAACCAGTCAATGATGAACTAAATCTTCTGAAAATGTAAGCCAAATAAATTCTATTCTTCAGTTATGAATATCGAGCATTTTAAACAAGCAACAGGAAGGATAAAATCTCAACTAATTATTAAAAAAGGGTGGCAAAAAAAGGAAATATGACAACAATTGTTACTAATAGCAAGGAACTCACAACTGAGTGAACTTGAACTCACTTGTTTTAATTATTGCATTAAATGCTCTCAACAGTTGAACTGAAAGAGATTTTCAGACTAGATAAAACAGTAACTCCATTGGTAAAGCACACTTCTGCCTGTATGGGGGTGGTAAACTACATTTGGACAGGAAGGTGCTAGCTGTGTTGGGACTAGGATTGAGCAAGGCCTGTGTTGAGCTACTCTACCCCAGCTGAATAGTGTTTACATGCTCTTTTCTCATTAAACCACCCTGTGAGACTCAGGCCCAGAATGTGTATCTGGATAGGAAGGAGCCCAGAAGCACTGGGACTGGAATTGGACAAGGCTGGGGCCAAGCACCTCTCCCTCATCTGAATAGTGCTTACAAGCTGACTTGTCAAGGAACTGTCACATGAGATTGAGACCTGGTTTATGCAGTAAGTGCTGGGGTTGTGCTGGGACTTATTCAGAGGCTAAAGGGTCAGTGATGCCAGGAAGATGACTTAGGAAGAAATTAATTTTTTAAGAGTTCTAAATATTAGCAAGAAAGATACTTGCAAAGAGCAGTTCACAGACATTAATCTGTAAATTAAGCCAAAAGCACTAACAATAACAAAATCAGAATGAGAAGAATAACAAATAAGACCCAAACCCAGAATTCCCAATCTCCAAAGGGAAAATTAGAGAGTAATGAAGTGGACCACCCTGAAACACAACCAGCTGCATAGCTGAACTGACCACAAAAGAGGAACTGGAAAATAAGAAATCAGAAATGGTCTCTCAGATAACAGCACAGATGATGATCTGGGTGAATGACACAGATAAAGAAATAGAGAACCTCAGGAAAATGATGGAATCCCAGTATAGAAAACAAATGGAATCAAATAAACATATTCAAATGGAAATTAGAGATTAAAAATTCTATTGAAAGCTTGTGTGGTAGAGCTAGTGAATCCTAAGACAGAATTTCAGACATAGAAGACAAGATTGCATCTAGTGACCGGGAAAGAAAAGATTTCCTAAAAATAGTAAGGGACCATGCAAAATCAATTCAGCAGCCTCTAGAAGATGCAAAGAAGAACAACTTAAGACTGATTGGAGTCAATGAAGAAACAGGAGAGAGTGCAGATGACATAAACTGTTCACAGATGTAATGGCAGAAAAATTCCCAAGCAAGAGAAAAGAATTTGATGTACAGACAAGTGAGCCACACAGGACTTTATCATAGATTAAAAAAAAAATCCACACTGAGGCATATAATAGTCACAATACCAGAATCTCAACAGAAGAACTAAATATTGAAAGCAGCTAAAGGAACAGATCATATACAAAAGAAAGACCATCAGAATTACAGCAGACTTTTCAACACAAACCCTTCAAATTAAGGAGAACCTGGAGTGAAGTATTTTAAGCCCTAAAAGAAAACAACCTCCAACCTAGATTGATGTATCCTGCAAAACTACCCTTCTAAATTGATGGGGAAATAAAATATTTCCATGACAAAGAACTCCTGTGACACTTCATGAATACTAAACCTGCATTACAAAAATTTCTATGTAATATCCTAGAAATAAAGATTGAAGCTCACAACCCCATGAGGCCTAGCAGAATGAAGCCACTAGGCAAGACAAGAAATTAAATAGCTGAGTGGAAAATAATAATAAAAGAACCAACTATAGTAAAAATGTGGCAAATAATAGTCAACACATCAGTTATAACTCAATATTAATGGTCTCAATTCACCAATTAAAAGAAATAGACTGGAACAATGGATCAAGAAACAAGATCCATCAATATGCTGTATTCAAAAAACACACTTAATTGAAAAAGAAATCCATAGATTAAAAGTAAAAGAACGGCAAACAATTCTCCATGTGATAGGAAACTGCAAAAAATCAGGAGTGTCTATCTTACTTGCAAAGTTAACCTAAAACCAAAACTAATTAAGAAGGCTACTAATTTCTCTTACAGAGAACCTCCAAGAAGAGATTACAATCATAAATATATATGCATCAAATGCTAGTGTACCAAACTATGTAAAACAAGTATCAATGAACATGAAAAGCCAAATAGACACTAATACAATGCTAGTGGGAGTCGTGAATACCCCACACTCACAAATAGAGAGATAAACTAGACAAAAAAAAAAAAAAAAAAAAAAAAAAAAAAAAAAAAAAAAAAAAAAAAAAAAAAAAAAAAAAAAAAAAAAAAAAAAAAAAAAAAAAAAAAAAAAAAGCTAAATGCTACAATGGAACCAAATTTTTGAACAAATGGACTTAATAGATGTCTACAAGTATTCCACTCTACAAAAGTCAGAATGCACATTCTTTTCAGCTGCACATGGAGCCTTCTCCAAAGGAGACCACGTTAGTTCATAGACTTGTTTAAAGTAAATGCAAAGGAATTGAATTTATTCCCTGTATATTAACAGACCATAGTGCCTTGAAATTGGAGATCAATAGCGAAAGAAATTCCAGTTGAGTAACACTCTCCTGAATAACCAGTGAGTCACAGATGAAATTAAAGAAGAAATTAGACTGTATAGAATTAAATGGTAATGTCAGTACAACATATAGGAATCTATGGGACACAGTGAAAGCATTGCTATAAGGAAAATTCATAGCAGTTAAGGCCCATGCTATGAAAATAGAGCAACCTCAAATAATGTGCTGTTGAACCTCACGTTTCTAGAAAAAGAAGAGCAAGACAAACTCAATGCTCATAAAAAGGAGGAAGTTATAAGGATGAGAGGAGACATTAATGCAATGGAGACTGAGAGAAAAATACAAAAAGTCAATGAATTGAAGAGTTGGTTCTTTGAAAGAATAAAATTGACACACCCTTAACCAACCTTATCAAAAAAAAGAAAGGAAAAGGACCAAATTTGTGCAAATGTGAAAGAAAAAGTTGAAATCACAATGAATCCAGCAGAAATCCAAAGGATAGTCAACACCTACTTCAAATACCTGTACTCCAATAAGATGAAAAACAGAGAAGAAATGCAGATTCCTGGACACAAATGAACTCCCAGAGTGGAACAAAAAAGATATAAAAATGCTAAACACTCCAATATAAATGAAATAGAAAATGTTATTAATGGAAAATTAATAATAGAAAAACCTACCAACAATGGAAAGTCCTGTTCTGATGGTTTTACTGCTGAATTCTATAAGACATTTAGAGAATAATTTATTATTGATCTAAGTTTTTGCTTTAGAATTCAGAGAAAAATGCAAATGAAAAACAAATTAAGTAGTGGGTCATAGTGATTTATGCCTGTAATCCCAGCATTTGGGAGGCAGAGGCAGGAGAATTGCTGTGAGTTTGAGGCTAGCCTGGGCTATGTAATGAGTTCAGGCCAATCTGAACTACAAAGCAAGATCCTGTCTCAAAAAAAAAAAAAAAAGTAGATGTAAGGAAATACTAAATCTACAACTAAATTAAAATTTTTAAACATTTATAAACTAAAATAAATTTAAACAGCTTTCATTTTGAAAATATGAATGTAATTGATAAACTTAATTGTTGAAGAACAGTTATGAATAAAAGAAATAGTGAAATAGAGAAATCACTACAGTTATAACATGGATAATAAAATAATTACAAATAATTATGATAATAATTCAACAATAGTTAAGGTAGACAGATGTCCTGGACGATACACCTAATATAGTACTTAATGTAAAAGAATATATGTATTGCTGTGAATATCAGTGACAAGAAAATGACATTTACTTCAGCCACTGTTAACATAATCAGGAGGTTCTGCAAGTGCAGTAAAGCCATAAAAAGACATAAGTGTTGAAAAGAATTTTCTTACGAAAGAATATAGTTTTTTCAAGTAAAATTCATATGAATTCATGAAACCTACTGTATGTAAGAAGGTCATGTCATGATTATAGTATATGAGTTAAATATATACAAATCATCTGGATCTTTCGAATGACCAGTGATGTTGATCATTTCTTTGTATGCTTCTTGGCTGCTTTAGCTTCTTCCTCTGAGAAGTGTCTGTTTATTTCAGATGCCCATTTTTGAATTGGGTCTTTAAATTTGGAGAGACTGATTGTTTTTTAAGTTCTTTATATTTTATAGAGAGTAGCCCTTTGTCTGACAAACAGCTAGTAAAGATTTTTTCCATGTTGTTGGTAGTTTTTTAGCTGTAGCAGTGTGTTTTTTTTTTCTTCTGTGCAGAGGCTTCTTAATAGGATGAGATCCCATTTGTTGATTCTTTCTGCTAGTTCTTATGCTATAGAGGTTTTGTTTATAAAGTCTCTACCTACCTAAGCCACTGTCTCCAAAAATATTACCTAACCTGTTTTGCAGTAGGTTTATTGTTTCTGTTTTAATGTTTACGTCTCTAATCAATTGTGACTTTAGTTTAGTACATGGTAAAAGAGATAAGTCTGGCTTTCTTTTTTTACAGGTTAAAGCTGAGTTTTTCCAGCACCATTTGTTAAAGAGGCTGTCTTTTTTCCATTGAGGATGTTTGGATCCTTTGTCAAAGATAAGGTGGCTTAGTGTATCTGGTGTTGTTTCTGGATCTTCACATTTATTCCACTGGTCCTCAGGTCCGTTACTTTGCCAGTACCATGAAGTTTTTATCACAGTGGCTTTATAGTACAGTTTCAAGTAGGGGATCGTAATACTCCTCGCCATGTCCTTGTTGCTTAGAATTGCTTTGGTATTCTAGGTCTCTTGTGGTTCCAGATGGATTTTTAGATTATTTTCTCTAGATCTGTGAAGTATGGTGCTGGTTTTTCAATCGGAACTGCATTAAATCTGGATAGTAGTTGTGGGGTTATAGCCATTTTGACGATGTTGGTTCTTCCTACCCAGGAACAAGGGATGTCTTTCCATTTTCTGATTTCTTCTATCTCCTTTTCCAGAGTCATGTAATTTTCTGAATAGGGGTCTTTCACCTCCTTTGTTAGATTGATTACCAGATACTTCATTTTTTTGGATGCTGTTGTGAAAGGGATTAACTCAGTTTCTCAGTGTCTGTTGTTTGTATATACAAAGGCTATTGATTTTTCAGCATTAGCCTTGTATCCAGGTACACTACCAAATCTGACGATTAAGTCTAGCAGTGTTTTGGTTGAGTTTTTAGGATCTTCTTTATAGAGAATCATGTCATCAGTGAATAATGACAATTTAACTTCTTCCATATATATCTTTATTCCTTTTATTTTTTTGTCTTGCCTAATTGCTGTTTCTAATGTTTCCAGCACTAAATTGAAGAGTGGTGAGAGATGCAGATGAAAACAACACAGATTTCATCTAATTCCACATGAAATGGCTGCTATTGCAAAATTAACCAGCAACAAATGCTGTTGAGGTTGCGGGGAGGAAGGAACCCTTCTCCATTTTTGGCAGGAATGTAGATTGGTGCAACCATTGTGGAAATCAGTGTGGAGATTCCTCAGAAAACCAAGATTAAATGTCCCATTTGACCTTGCTATTCCCCTACTACGAATATACTCTAAAGAATATAAAGAATCATATCATAGAGACATATGTGTACCTATGTTCATAGCAGCTCAGTTTGTGATAGCTTACAATAGTATAAAGTCGTATATGTATTTAGGAGTAAAATTGTCTTTATGTAAAATTTACATGTAGAAAACTAACAACATATTAAAATATTGAAGAAATTTAACATCTGTAAGCCATACTTACAGATCCATAAATCTAATGTTGTTAATATTGTCAGTATTCTTTTTTTTTTTTTTTGAGACAGGGTCTCACTTTGTAGTTCAGGCTGGCCCTGAGCTCACTATGGTGCCCAGGCAAGCTGCCGCAAACTCAGCAATCCTCCTGTCTCTGCCTCCCGAGTGCTGGGATTACAGGCATGAGCCACCACGCCTGGCATTGTGGTATGCGGCGTTGATTGTTGGTGGGCGTGTCACCACGCCCAGCATTCTATGTGGTTACCGGGGATCGAACTCAGGACCTTGCGCTTGCGAGGCAGGTGCCGGAACCACTGAGCTAACCCTCCGGCCCTCATTTATTTTTTGAGTTGGGGCTCCTTTTGTAGTTCAGGCTGGCCCTGATTTCACTATGTGGCCTAAGTAAGCCTCAAACTTAGCAATCCTTCTGCCTCTGCTTTCTGAGTGCTAGGATTACAAGTGTGAGCCACCACACCCGCCACTATGGTATGTGGTACTGATTGATGGTGCCCGGTGTTGTTATATGTGGTTACTAGGATTGAACCAGAGACCTTGCAATTGCTAGGCAGGTACCGGAACCACTGAGCTAATTCTCAGCCCTATACTTCTAAGGCAGTTGTAGAATCCATACAGTCAAGTTAAAGGAACAGCAAACTTTCATAAAAAAGTTGACTGGCTAGAAGAGGTGATTAAAAATTAAATTGGAAATTTATATTTAAAACATCTATTAGAGTAAAAGACACATTGCCAAGAATAATGGAATACATGTTGTGAAAATAAGGGAATTAATCTAAAAATCCAATAATTTTTATTTCATTATTCAGTGCACTTTATTGGTACATTATATACACAGCTCACAGTCATACACAACATTGGGGAATTTGTGCCAATATGTGACACCGGTCAATTCTCATTTTTACCCACATCCCAGCCCACCCACCCCTCCCCACCTCCTATATACATACTCATTTTTTTCTGAATCATATTTATTCCTTCCCCTCATTACATTCCCACACCAAATTTCTTTTGGATATTTCCCATTCTACAAAAACTATCATATATTCTACAGCTCCTTTGCTTCTACAGGTGCTTATATCAAAGAAAAGATCCGGTATTTGCATATCTGTGTTCTATTTATTTCACTTATTAGTGTGTCCTCCAGGTGTCTCCATTTGCACATAAATGAATGAATCTTATCATTCTTTATGGCAGATTAATACTCCATTAAAACATCTTTATCCAGTCTCCTGGTGATGGGCATTTGGGTTGTTTTCAAGATTGGGCTATCACGAACTGAGCTGCTAGGAACAAGGGTGTGCATCTGTCTAAAAATCCAAAAAATTTTAAAGTTCTCTTGAAGACAGGACAGAATGTTTACAGTCTTGGGATAGGCAAAGCTCTGAAACAGGGTAACAAAAGCTGAAACCATTAGCGACCGTAATATATAGATTTCATAAAATTAATTTAAAATTACTAAAAAATAAGCCGTAAACTATAAAAAATCATTTGACATATGTATTTTTATATAGATAAGAAACAGACAATTTGCACTTACAATACATAAAAACTCCAAATATCTTGTCAATTGAATGAGTAACACAATCTTGATATGTTCATCCAATAGAATACTAGTCACCAGTAAAAATAAACACTCTGTATACATGGATTCTAATAATGTTCTACTTTGTATATGTGCTGCCGAAGCGAGCACAATAATGTTCTACTTTGAAAGTAGATGTGAAAGTAGGTGCTGAAGAGTGCATACTCTAGGATTTCGATTTCTATGATATTGTGCTATAGAACAGGCAATACTAATAATTAATGAAAAAAAAGTCAGGGTTTGCCTGGGGCCAGGGATGGAGAAGGAGTATTGAATGGCGTGGGGTACAAAGATACTTATGCTGTATTTAAGATACTCTGTTTCTTGACTTTGGTGTATATTAAATGCTATATGCATTTGTTGAAAACCAATGAAATATATGCTCAAAATGTCTTCAATTGTACATATTTGGTATAGTGTAATTCTTAATAAGTTAGTAAATGCATTCTGTTTTAGGATTGTATATATTAAAAGAAATGCATTGTTCTGCTAAGGGGAAATGCTTGTTCTCCAAAAAATCTATGGCAGTGAAAGTTCCAATAACAGCTAATCCAGCAGAGGTGTTGAAGTAGAAGGTTAGTAAGATGATCTTTACTTCTTTGACTCAGTAATAATTTAATTATTTATATTTAATAACATGCACATTATTTTTAATCTCAAATGCAAATGTGTATAGAAACATACATATTCTCTAATAGATAAGCTTGTGGAATATGCCAAGAAAATGACTGAATCTTCCAGAGTTTGTAATTGAGTACCATTCTATGTAATTGTTACCCATTTACTTCTTAAGGAAAAGAGAGTTCAAGACAAGAATATCTTTCTTCTTTTGCTTTTTTTTTTTTTTTTTTTTTTTTTTTGGAGACAGGGTCTCACTTTGTAGTTCAGGCTGGCCCTGAGCTCACTATGTAGCCCAGGCAAGCTGCCGCGAATTCAGCAATCCTCCTGTCTCTGCCTCCTGAGTGCTGGGATGACAGGCATGAGCCACCACACCCAGCATTGTGGGGTGTGGTACTGATTGCTGGTGGGCGTGAGTCACAATATTCAATATTATATCATTGTATGTGGTTACCCGGATTGAACCAGGGACCTTGCCCTTGCTAGGCAGGTAGCAGAACCACTGAGCTAAATCTCTGGCCCTTTTTTTGTTTGTTTTTGTGTCTTTCCCCCCTTAAGCCCAAAAATATTTTATGGAAATACTGAACTATTAGCAATTACTGATGTAAATCTTACACATTGAAAAGGTTAACTTTTGGCAATGAAATAGTAAGTAGCTTTATGATTTATTATCTGTTTATAAATATAGGATGTCTTCAAGACTCACATCCACTTGCAAGCAATATAGGTCTAAATATCTTTTTACAACTTTAAAAAAGGAAGACTTTTATATCAGTGTGTACTAGAAAAAACAGTTACAATACAAGATATACAAATATATAAGAATTTACAAGATTGGCTTACAGTGGGCCACCCACAGAATTGTGTGTGGAAGAATGTAAAATGTCTGTCTGCAGGCTAGGTACATGAAGGATCCAACTGAATGTATGGAGCTCCATGGAGTATCCAGTACTCATCCTTATGAGATGGCTGAAGAGTCTGCCAGGGAAGCCTGATATGTCAGTGCCAGAAGCTAGAGTCTGTGCTAGAATCCAGGAGAGAGGTCCAATGTGAAAGTGAAGACTGCTAGTTCTCTGAGGGAGGCAGAACCAGTGCTTCCTCCTTCGTTTCCCTTTTATAGCATTCTGGTGATAATCCTTCCTAGAGTTGGGTTTTCACACCTAGAACCATGCAGAGCCAATTTAGGTGAGAGTTACTCAGGTTGACAGTCAACTATCACAACACTTTAAGAAAAAAGTGTCAAGGTGTACACATAGTTCAATTTAGAAAGCTCAGTAGTACAAGAAAGATATTTGTCTTGTAAGAATTTGTATATTGTCATACAGTACAAGATTCTTTGAATACTCATGATTATTTCTTTAGGATGAAAACATTGTCAAATTATATATGGTGCATGTAGAACATTGACTTACATAATTAGCAGATTACACTCTGGACTCCTGGGCCACCATCGCACATGTTTTTGCAACATTTCCATCTTCTTATCAGTACTAAATATTTTCTATGGAAATATTTTCAAGCTTGGTAAATAGTGATACAATATCATATTTTCACTTTACATTTCTGTTAAGCTTTGAGAATCTCTATTTGTCTGCTAATATTTCTATAATTTTGCTGTAGAAACTCTTATGCACCTCCCCCATACATACTTAGATACAAATCTCATTATTTTGAGGCTATTTTAAATATGTTCACTTAGGGGAATTTCACCTCAGGGCTTCTAGGAAGCAGAGCTCAGGGAAGGCAATCTGAGAGGAGGGTACTAGGGAAAAATGTGGTACCCCGGGTCACACCTTCATGGCCCACCCAGGCAAGCTCACCTCAGCAGCATTTTTTTTTTTCTTTTTGAGACAGGGTCTCACTTTGTAGTTCAGGCTGGCTCTGAGCTCACTATATAGTCCAGGCAAGCCTCGAACTCAGCAACACTCCTGCCTCTGCCTCCCCAGTGCTGGGATTACAGGCGTGAGCCACCATGCCCAGCATTGTGGTATGTGGTATTGATTGCTGGTGGGTGTGAGTCTCCATGCCCAGCATTGCATGTGGTTACCAGGGATCGAACTCAGGACCTTGAGTTTGGACGCAGGCACTGGAACCACTGAGCTAACCCTCTGGCCCAGCATTTGTTTTATCTGATTTCTTTGTAGCTCAGGCAAGCCTTGAACTCAGCAATCCTCCTCTCTCTGCCTCCCTAGTGCTGGGATGACAGTCATGAGCCACCACGCCCGGTTTATCTGATTTCTTGATGACAGGCATTCTTTCTGGAGGAACATAGAGTCTCATTGTGGTTTTCATTTGCATTTCTCCAGCCAGAGGTGTTGACCATTTTTTCATGGTTTTATCCACTATTTGTACTTCTGAATAATATATATTCATTTGAGTTGCACATGTTTTGATTGAGTTTTAATTTTTGGAGGGGTCTAATTCTTTTAAGTTCTTTCTGTATTCTAGTTGTTAGTCCTCAGTTCAAGGAACAGCTGGCATATTTTTTCCCCATTCTTTAGGTTTTCTCTTGATTCCATTGGTTGCTTCCTCTATCTTTTGTTTTTACAATGGTGGTATAAATTAGTTATTATTTCCTCCATTATAATGCTGTAGTACTGAAGAAAGAGATTCAGTTAACTAGATAATTTACCTAATTTCTCACAGTTTTTCCTATCTTTTATCAAATAAAATGTAATACATGGTCAATGCCTAAAACAACGAACAGTCATTATCACTATTTCTGTGGGTGAGCGATTCAGAAGCTATTTGACTACACAGTCCCAGCTAAGAATCTTTTACAGATATCAGCGAAGAATTTGGTAAGGGGACATACTTGCAAGATGGCTTACTTACTATTTTTGATAGGTTACCTCAGTTCCTTGTTGATTTTGTGAGGGAAGATGGGTAGAGGGAGAAGTAGAGAGAGAGATTATAAAAAGGCTGCAAAGTTCATGATAATTTTAAAATTTTATAAGTGATAAAGAAGGAAATTCAAAAAACTAGCTCTGTAGTATATTCTTGGCTCTGCTCTCAGCAAACCCACAGAATGTTGTGTGTCCTCAGGGAAACATAAGCTTTGTTGAAAGATCTGATAAATATATGATCTGAGACCTGAGATTAGATATGTTCAATATAAACAGATAAGTGAACTGGTACAAGTTGTCAATGTAACGTTCTACATTTTTCTGGTGCCTATATGAATAATAGTTATTGGTTGTGAAAAGTATGAAGTGTTAAGGAAACTGAATATGAGAATGTTATTTATGAATAGTTATAGAAATATTAATATGACTCCCTTTGGGAAGTAACTTGGGAGATTTTTTTTTTTTTTTAGACAGGGTCTCGCTTTGTAGTTCAGGCTGGCCCTGAGCTCACTATGTAGCCCAGACAAGCCTTGAACTCAGCAATCCTCCTGTCTCTGCCTCCCGAGTGCTGGGATGACAGGTGTGAGCCACCACGCCCGGCACTGTGGTATGTGGTATTGATTGCTGGTGGGCATGAGTCACCACGCCCAGCATTGTATGTGGTTACCAGGATCAAACTCAGGACCTTGTGCTTGTGAGGCAGGCGCCAGAACCACTGAGCTAAATATCTGGCCCATTGGGAGATATTCTTAATTTTTTGTTTTAGGATATTTATGAATCAGAGTGTCAAATCAATCAATTTTAAATTATTCAGGTAGTTTTTGCTTTCATGATAGTAGAATCTTAAATATCACTCCTTTTTGACTAGTAATTAATTGTGCATTGTCACTTTTCATTTCAATAGTGTAAATTTGGCCTTGAGAGACTAAAAGTATATCATTATAATGTTCTAATGAAACACTTGACCAGGAAAGGATTTGGGTTTGTGTCCTAATGCGGTTATGAGATAATTTCAAAAATCTAAGATAATCTCTCAGGAGTTTGTCTATGTAGCTGATGCTGCCCTTGAATTCACAGTGATCTTCTTGACTAAGTCTCTCAAATGTCGGTATTATAGATGTACACCACCATATCCAGCCACATAAAATCTTTATGAATGTAAATTCTTCATTTGTAATGCCAGGAAGTTATTTGAAAACCTCAAGTTCACAAATTTTCAGTGATTTTACTGTTGAATTTAACACATTTCAAGGAATAACTTATACTGACTATTGGATATTTCCACCCTTCCTTTGAAAGGCAAATAAAAAAGAACAACTTATTTTGAGAGTTGAAATAGTGCCTTATATTGCTCAGTATTAACAGATCTTTGATATTTTTATCGTAGTAAGAATATTTTACTTCACAGCTTTACAGTTTGTTTCTTCACAAGTTGGCTCATAAACTTTCTGTCTTGGATATGTGAAAAACATTATATATTTCAATGTCTGATGTGAAAATCTGAATATTTAATATTACAAAGCACATATTGACTAATGGGAAACTATGGGTTATAGTTCTGCCCACAGTGTAAAGAACTAATTTAAACAATGTAATATGAAAGCTCAATTTAATTAAAATTGTAATCATTGCTAGTTTACAGGAAAAGGTTCTATTTTTTTAAGTATGGTGACACATTGACCACAAATTCACCAAAAATAAAACCTTTGAACAATATACCAATACCGATCCCTATGTTAATTTTTTTCCTCTTTGTTTTTGTATTACTACATTTTAACTCTTAGAAATTTTGGTGGAAATTTAAGCAAAATAGCTTGATTCATAGCTTATTAAGATAATATAAAACAAAAATTCTCAACTTTAAATATGGAAATACTTGAATTATAGAATGAATATATTTCATAATTACTACAATTTAAGATATGGAGAAAGATATGTAATCCTGTCAGTGAATTTAAGTTATTGTAAGCATAACTAATTCCTACAAATTTGATAATATATATTCACTAAGAAAAGAAATACAATTATTGGGTAAATACTTTTTTATTTAATTGAATTCTTTATTGGTACAATTTATATATATCTCACAATCACACATTACATTGAGGAATTTGTGCCAATATATGACACAGTCAATTCTCATTTTTACCCATATCCCCACCCACCCACACCTCCCCACCCCCTATATATATGCTCTTTTATTTTCTTTCTGAATCATATTTATTCCTTCCCCTCATTACATCCCCACACCAAATTTCCTTTGGAAATTTCCCATTCTACAAAGACTGTCATAATTTCTAGAGATCATTTGCATCTACAGGTGCTCATATCTAAGAGAATTGGTATTTGCCTATCTGTGATCTATTGATTTCACTCATTAGTGTATCCTCCAGGTGTATACATTTGCACATAAATGAATCGATCTTGTCATTCTTTATGGCAGAATAATACTCCATTTTATAAGAAAACCCCACATCTTTTTTATCCAGTCTCGCGGTGACAGGCATTTGGGTTGTTTCCAAGATTGAGCTATCACGAACTGAGCTGCTATGAACAAGGGTGTACATTTGTCTTTCCAATATGATTTTTAAAAAGTCTTTTGTGTATATTCCTAGCAGGGGGACAGCAGGGTCAAATGGGACCCCTAGTCCTAGTTTTCTGAGAAATCTCCACAGAGATCTCTCCACACAGATATTCACAATGGTTGTACAAGTCTGCAATCTCAACGACAGTGGAGAAGGGTTCATTTCTCCCCACAGCCTCACCAGCATTTATTGTTGGTTGATTTTATAATTGCAGCCATTCTTTGTGGAGTGAGATGAAATCTCAGTGTTGTTTTCATTTGCATCTCTCAAATGACCAGTGATTTTGAACATTTCTTTATATGCTTCTTAGCACTTTTGACTTCTGCCTCTGAGAAGTGTCTGTTCATTTCAGATGTCCATTTCTGAATTGGGTCTTTAAACATGGGGGTGCTGATCTGTTTAAGTTCTTTATATATTGTAGATAATAGCCCTTTGTCTGATAAACAGCTAGTAAAGATATTTTCCCATGTTGTTGGTTGTCTTTTGGCAGTGTCAGTGACTTCTTTTGCTGTGCAAAAGCTTTTCAGTAGGATGAGATCACATTTGTTGATTCTTTCTGCTAGTTCTTGTGCTATAGAGGTTTTATTCATACAGTCTCTGCCTAAGCCAATGTCTCCAAGAGCTTTAGCTAATCTGTTTTCTAGCAGACTTATTGTTTCTGTTTTTTTTTTTTTTTTTTGCTTTTTGAGACAGGGTCTCTCTTTGTAGTTCAGGCTGGCCCTGAGCTCACTATGGTGCCCAGGCAAGCCTCCGTGAACTTAGCAATCCTCCTGTCTCTGCCTCCCGAGTGCTGGGATTACAGGCGTGAGCCACCATGCCTGGCATTGTGGTATGCGGTGTTGATTGTTGGTGCGCGTGTCTCCATGCCCAGCATTATATGTGGTTACCGGGGATCGAACTGTGGACCTTGTGCTTGCGAGGCAGGCGCCGGAACCACTGAGCTAACCCTCCGGCCCCTATTGTTTCTGTTGTAATATTTAAGTTTCATATCCATTGTGAGTTTAGTTTTGAGCATTGTGAAAGAGATAGATCTAGCTTAAGCTTTTGGAAGGTTGAAGCCCAGTTTTTCCAGCACCATTTGTTAAAGAGGCTGTCTTTCCTCCATTAGGGATGTTTGGCTGCTTTGTCAAAGATAAGGTGGCTTAGAGTATCCGGGGTTGTTTCTGCATCTTCTAATCTATTCCACTGGTCCTCGCATCTGTTACTTTGCCAGTACCATGCAGTTTTTATCACAGTGGCTTTATAGTAGAGTTTTAAATTGGGAATTGTAATACCCACTGCCATGTTGTGGTTGCTTAGAATTGCTTTTGCTATTCTAGGTTTCTTGTGGTTCCAGATGAATTTTTGTATTATTTTCTCTAGCTCTGTGAAGTATAGCATTGGAATTTCAATTGGAATTGCATTGAATCTGTATAGTAGTTGTGGGAGTATAGCCATTTTGACGATGTTGGTTTTTCCTACCCAGGAACAAGGGATATCTTTCCACTTTCTGATTTCCTTTTCTATCTCTTTTTTCAGAGTCCTATAGTTTTCAGAGTAGAGGTCTTTCACTTCCTTTGTTAGGTTGATTTCAAGGTATTTCATTTTTCTGGGTGCTACTGTGAAAGGGTTTGACTCACCCATTTCTCTTTCAGTGAGTTTGTTGTTTGTGTAGACAAAGGCTGTTGATTTTTGAGCATTGACCCTGTATCCAGCAACACTACCAAATCTGGTAATTAAGTCTAGTAGTCTTTTAGTTGAGTTTTTAGGTTCCTCTATATAGAGTATCATATCATCAGCAAATAATGACAGTTTGACTTCTTCCTTTCCTATCCTTATTCCTTTTATATCTTTGTCCTGCCTGATTGCTGTGACTGTTTCCAGCGCTATATTGAACAAGAGTGGTGTCAATGGGCTTCGTTGTCTTGTTTCTGATCTTAGTGTAAAAGGTTTCAGTTTTTGCCCATTAAGTATGATGCTGGCTGTTGGTTTCTCATAATAGCTTGTATTAAATTGAGATAAAGTCCATCGATTCTGATTCTCTATAAGGTATTGGTGATAAATGGGTGTTGGATTTTGTCAAATGCTTTTTCTGCATCTATTGAGATAATCATATGGTTTTGACCTTTAGTCTGTTAATATAGTGTATTACATTGATTGATATATGTATGTTGAACCAGCCTTGCATCCCTGGGATAAATCCGACCTGATCAGGGTGTATGATTTTCTTGATAACTCTCTGTGTTCTGTTTGCCAGTATCTTATTGAGGATTTTTGTGTCAGTATTCATTAGAGAGATTGGCCTGTGGTTTTCTTTTTAGTGGGATCTTTCCCTGCCTTTGGAATCAAGGTGATGGTTGCTTCAAGGAATGATTTGGGGAGTAGTTCTTCCCTTTCAATTTCACTAAAGAGATTGAGAAGTACTGGTATTAACTCTTCTTTAAAAGTTTTGTAGAATTCAGCAGTGAAGCCGCCAGGACCAGGGCTTTTCTTTGTTGGTAGGTTTTTTATTACATTTTCAATTTCCCAGATTGATATTGAGTTGTTCAACATTTTTATATCCTCTTCATTCAGCTTTGGAAGTTCACATGTATCTAGGAATCTATCCATTTTTTCTAGATTTTACATCTTCTCGGAGTATAGATTTTCAAAGTATGTGTTTATTATCCTTTGGACTTCTGGGTCTGTGCTGATTTTCCCATTTTCATTCCTTATAGCATGGATTTGAGCTTTTTCCTTCCTTTATTTGATAAGGTTGGCTAAGGGTCTGTTGATCTTATTTATCCTTTCAAAGAACCAACTCTTTGATTCATTAATTCTTTGTATTGTTCTCTTTGTCTCCGTTGCATTAATTTCTGCTCTGATCCTTATAATGTCCTGTCTAGTATGTGCTTTGGGTTTGTTTTGCTCCTCTTTTTATAATTGTTTGAGGTTCATCATTAGATTGTTTATTTCAGTTTGCTCTATTTTCCGAGTGTAGGCATTCACTGCTATGAATTTTCCTTGCAGAACTGCTTTCATTGTGTCCCATAAATTCCTGTATGTTGTGCTGGAGTTGTCGTTTAGTTGTAGAATCTGTTTAATTTATTCTTTAATTTCTTTTGTCACCCATTGGTTGGTTAACGGAGTGTTGTTCAATTTCCATGTGTTTGTGAGGATCTTGGAATTTTCTTCTGCTATTCAGCTCCAGTTTCAAGGCACTATGGTCTGATAGTATGCAGGAGATAACTTCCATTCCTTTGCATATATTTATGCTTGTTCTATGGACTAGAATGTGATCTGTTTTGGAGAATGATCCATGAGCAGCTGAGAAGAAGATATATTCTTGCTTTGTAGGGTGAAAAATTTTGTAGGCATCTAATAAGTCCATTTGCTCAAAAGTTTGATTTAGCTCAAGTATATCCTTATTGATTCTTTGTCCAGTTGATCTGTCAATTTGTGACAGTGGAGTATTAAAGTCCCCTACTACTGTTGTAGTCGTGGTTAACTGGCTTTTCTTGTCCACTAATGTTTGTTTTACATAGTTGGGTGCATTAGAATTCGGTGCCTAAATATTCATGATTGTTATTTCTTTCTCTTGGATAGTTCCCTGTAGGAGAATATAGTGACCTTCTTTATCTCTTTTAATCAGTTTGGGTTTGAACTCCATTTTATCTGCAAACAAGATAACCACTGCTGCTTTTTTGCAGTTTCCTGTGGCATAGAGGATTTTTTCCCAACCTTTTATTTTCAGTCTGTGCGTTTCCTTCTGAATTAGGTGTGTTTCCTGTATGTAGGAGATTGTAGGATCTTGCTTCTTGATCCAATCTGCTGGTCTGTGTCTTTTAGTTGGCCCATTGAGTCCATTGACATTAATGGTTATGACTGATATGGACATATTCAGAGCTGCCATATTTCCCTGATCTTGGTTTTTTTCTTCCTTGCTTTTCCCCTTTTCTGTTAGTTTATTGTTTGCCCCAATGTATTCTCTCTCCTAGGTCTCATGGGTATGGAATTTTCTGTGTTCTTTTCCAAGATGTTCTTTAGAATATTTTGGAGTGCAGGTTTCGTATTTGTGAAGTTTTTCAGGTGTTCTTTATCATGGAAGTATCTTATTTCCCCATCTATTCTGAAAGATAGTCTTGCAGTATACAACAGTGTAGGTTGGAGGTTGTTTTCCTGCAGTGCTTGAAATACTTCCCTCCACACTCTCCTTGCTTTGAGTGTTTGTGTTGAAAAGTCTGCTGTGATCCTATTGGACTTCTCTTTGTAGGTGATTTTCTCCCTTTCTCTCACTGCTTCCAGTATTTCATTCTTCTGCTGTGCTTCTGGAACCTTGATGATTATATGTTTAGGTGTAGATATTTTTATGTCATCATGTTTTGGCGTCCGATAGGCCTCATTTATCTGTATGTCTATTTCTTTTCCTGTGAACTTTTCTGTTGTTATCTCTGACAACAGCTTTTTTATGTCTTTCACACTGTCTCCTGCTTCCTCAGTGACTCCAATCAGCCTTACATTATTTGTCTTTGAGTCATCTAGAAGCTTAGAAGCTGTTGAATTGATTTCTCATGGTCCCTTGCTCTTTTCCATAGATTATACCTTTCCTGCTCATTGGGTGCTATGCTGTCCTCTAGGTCTGATATTCGGTTCTCTGCTTCATTCATCCTACTTTGCAAGCTTTCGTTCTCCTTCATCATTCCCTGGAGCTCTGCTTGAAGGTGTTTAAAAGGTTCCATTGCTTCTGCTATCTTGGATTCTATCATATCGCTGATCTCTTCTTTAATGATGTCTTTCACCATGGATAGTATCCCTGTTTTGATCTCAGAGATGAGTTCTGATTTCCATTTTACTAGTTCCGCTTTAGTTACAATCTCCAAGAGTCCTGGTGGTTGAGTTTCAGTTTGCCCTATTTCTCTTTTCTCTGAATTTCCTTGTGGTGTTGATATTTGTGTCTGGTTTTTTGTATATTTTCTCATTTCTACTCTTTCATTGTTACTAATGGTATTCTTTGCCTGGTGACAGGGCAACATTTGTTGCAGGTCTCTTTGTATTATCTGGGGCTCTTTGGATGTGGCATCTTCCTGGGCTGTTTCCTTGAATCTGTAATGACCCTTGAGAATTCTCCATTCTGACACATCACAGGAGGTATTTGAGCAGAACAATCATATCATGTTTGTTACCAATAATACCATCAATGCCAATATCAGTATTAAACACAGTAAATAAAATGAAAAGTTTTGTTAAATTCTATTCTGAAGACTTTGAGCTTATGAGTTACCTCTATGTCCCTATGCCAAAATTTAGAATTAATCAGCAATTTATATACATCATGTAGATCATAAATGTACCCCCCTCGTATCCTTTGGGGGTAAGAGGTTACTGGAGAATCGGGAAAGTAGGGGGACAGAAGGAGAATGAAACAGGGTTAGCAGATATATGAAAATCACCTATACTCTAGAACCTCATATATGCCAGTGGGTAATAGAGGATAAAAGGGCGTACAAAAGTACCAACTGTATGGTGTAAGTCCATTAGAGAGTTTGCACACTTTTTAATAATAGTACAGGAGAAGAAACAGGGCAGCCTAAGAGTCTTTTACTTCTGGGTATTGCTTTGACAGGAAGATAGGAGAGGGTGTGGGGAGAAGAGGTGAATAGAGGGATCTAGGAGTAGATGGCAAAATAGAAGCTAGATCCCCCCCCCTTTTTAAATCTTGCCTAGATCACCCCCCCTTTTAAATCTTGCCTGTTCTCTCAGTGCGGCTGCAGTGTGGAGGGACGCAGGAAATGGCTCTGGCTCCTCTTGGACCTTGGTCCTCACAACGCAGCTCTGGCGTGGGGTTTGGGCCGGCTGGCAGGCCTAAATCCTCTGTAGTGGGATGTTGCCTGGGGTCTGTACCTGACTCCTCACTGCATGGCTCCAGGGTGGAGCGGGTTGGTGGGCATGCCTCAGTCCTCTGCTGCTTCCAGGAACAGAATGGCAACTGGAGCAGCTGAGTCGTCTGCGCCGCTCGGGGTGGAGCGGGCCAGTGGGCAGCCCTCCGTCCTCTGCCACCCCCAGGAATGAATGGTGCCCAGGGTAGCCGAGTCATCTGCACCCAATACTCTTGATTACTGTTTCATCGAAACGAGCCCACACTGAGAGAGAGAAGAAACATGTGTGACTTCCATCTATATTTCCTTCTCATTGTGAAGATTTTGTCATTCTGTTTGATTTGAATATTGAGGATACTTTCAGAGAGATGTATAATGATACTTAATACAAATTGAACTATTTGTGAAAGGGCACAAGTAAAAGAAAAGCAAATGTATTGCTTTAGAATCATTGAAATATCTTTAAATGATCATTAAGGAACTCTGTTTAGCCTAATACTCATTTAATAAAATGTTTTAAGTTTAGTCCTGGTTTCTACTAGCTTTAATTTACTCACTTCTAAATGCCATCATACATCTGCCAAAATTCATTGCTTCTCAGTGGAATCTTCCTGTGCATATCAAAAATTATTTCCTCAAATGTTAACATACAATCTCATTTTTCTCTCTGAATTTCTAAATTAATTGTTGTTGAGTAACATTTGTGACAATTGTTAAGTGGCTGGCTCTCATCAGGCATTAGTTATATGAAAACAGATTGTTTCTGTTTTTATTGTTATCAGAGCTAACATGTTATTCAGAACATGGTATCTTAATAATATTTATTGAAATATTATCTAAATGCTGAATAAATTATTGAGTTATATATCCAGAAGAAATTTGTATAAAAATACCTAAAGTGGAAAGCTTTATTATTATGAAATTTTAATCAAATAAATGGTTTGGATACCAAAAGTATAGGTTTTTGAGTGTTAGTATAGGCTTTATACTTAAAATTAAGGAATGTTTTTGAAAATAATTCATTTAAATATGTTCTATAGTGTTATCCTTCTATGATTTAGGATTTCAATTTATAGTAGCTTTTAAATTATTATTCTATTGTTATTTTGTATAGATAAAACAACATAGCTGTGTTCTGGTCATAAGCTCGTATCATCTTGATCATAGCCTTTAGTCAGAGCTGAAAGCCATAAATAAAACATTTTTGTTGAAATGTTCCCTAGCTTTCCATACCAATTAGCCTATGTTTTTGTCACTACATATGATGGGCATTATAGGAAGTTAAATAAAAGTGAAATTATATGATGTGCAGAGGATCAATAGGAAATGGACATAGTTGCAAGGATCTTACTTTTTGTTATGGCTTGTATCTAGGTCTCCCTCCCCCATGTGGTTATAGTTGTGCATTTTGGAGGTGGCTGGATCTATGGTGTGTGAATATTGGTTAAAGGTGTAATACTGGAATTAAGAGTGTATAGTGAGTCAGGAGTGGTGGCTCATGCCTGCAATCCTCTCAGCCTGAACTACAAAGCAAAGCCCTATCTCAAAAACAAAAAACATTGGGCCGGAGGGTTAACTCAGTGGTTCCAGCACCTGCCTTGTGAGTGCAAGGTCCCGAGTTCGATCCCCGGTGACCACATACAATGTTGGGCGTGGAGACTCACGTCCACCAGCAATCAATACCACATACTGCAGTGCTGGGCGTGGTGACTCATGCCTGTAATCCCAGCACTCGGGAGGCAGAGACAGGAGGATTGCTGAGTTCAAGGCTTGCCTGGGCTACATAGTGAGCTCAGAGCCATCCTGAACTACAAAGCAAGACCCTGTCTCAAAAAAAAAAAGTATACTGATAGATTATTGCACTAATTTGTGTATCATAGTTCTGTATGTGGGTAATGGAAAGCCCCACCATAATCCCCACTCAAAAGCCTGGAAGCCTGGATGAAATAAAAGGGAAAGGAAGGCTTCTGTGCTGCTTGTTGCTTCCTGTTTGCTTCTCTGTGGAGTGTTTCTCTCTGCCTTTGTCCCTGTCCCATGCTTCCCTACCTTAGAGCCAGTCTGTTATAGAGAGGAACCTCCACAAAATGTTAGCCAAAATAAACTTTTCCTCCTTTGTGGGTGTTGGTTATTTTGTCTCAGTGATTAGAGATATAATGCAGACATTTTATAAAACTTTTTATATAACAGTGTTGGGTAATGTAATACTAAGATTTTCTAGTGTGTGAAGTGAGTTTAATTTATTCATTCACTTATTTAATCATACATTCATCGAATTCCATATAGGCCTCAAAATAAGGTAGCTGTGATTATATGTCAATGAATATCATATTTTGCTATAAGAAGTTTTGGGGGATTTTCAGATGCAGTAGATACACATTTACTTATTAAATTACTCATTTAGTAATACATGCATCATTAAGCCATGTAAAGTAATATTTTAATTTATTGACATTTTTCTATTGTAACACTAAAGTTGTTATATTTACATTCTTTGCATATTTTAAAAATTAATACTTCTCAGAGTTTTCTGAAATAATTTCAGGTTTACCTAAATTATTTTAGTTATCACATGTTTTGAATTTCTTTCTGAGTTTATCATTTAAAACATCACAGAATACAATATTGTTTGCATAGCACTACTGTGTGTGACAGCTTCGTGTGTCTCTGCATATGGTTCAGTAAGCCTGGTGAAAGTATGTATTCTGGACCCTGAGAAAGATGAAGTTGTAGAGGTGAGTTGAACTTGCATGGATTACTGTAAATCCTTTTAAAGATAGTCTTTAATAATACTGTGTTGTAGATCACCTAAAATTACTATTGTAAGACAAATGTTAAAGAATCGCTCATATTCAAGTAAATAAAAAATCAAAATAATCATATCTTTATAAACAAAGGACAGATCTTTGCTTTCACTTCTGGGTGTATAAAGAAAGATGAGTGGATGACCTTTCAGTAGTCCTTACATAAACTTTGTGAGAGTAGAAATTGTGGATTTAATTGTGAAGCTTATGGTTGCTTTGAAATGTACACAGTAATAATCACCTCAACATTTGTTTTAATTCAGCCAAGATTATTTATCTTACCTGAAATGACAGACACTTCTGTTGAAATATTATTATGATTATGATTTATCAATACAAATCATATGAACCCAAGGCCTTGACTTTGGCATAAGATTTAAACTACATTAAGTAAGCTGGGCCTCAGATCTTCTCAAAATCATATGCTGCAGAAGCCTCTGTAGGGTCTTTCATATTGGCCAAATCATTTCAGCAATGTAAAGGATAGTGTGTGTGACAGGATGTACCTCAAATAAGAAGAGAATTGGTATTTGATATAGAGAATGTAATCAGTCTTTAATAATCAGTTTTATTAAAACAGCATAATCATAATATTTCTGACATCAAGTAATTGTCACAATTCCCAGTAACCATGTAGACAACAAGCTCCTTAAACACTTACTTTTGTTATTCCTCAGGTTACTTTACTAGAGAGAAGTTATTTGGTAAAAGTTATAAAGCTGTTTTGCATTGAGTAAATTATGGCAATGTTCTAATACAGCTATGATCCATTGTGCTTCTGAGTGCTATCTTCAAAATATAATTCCAAGCATACCAGAAGACATTTAAAATATAATAACTAGAGAAATACCATAGTCTGCTTTGGACTACATCCTTTAAATGTAAATTTTGCAACCTGCATGGAGTAAGCAAACTGAACAAGAGCAGAGAAGGTATCTTTTCCATGCTATATTTGCCCTGTTCTCAAGCCTGGGAACAACCAAGTTGGAATAGAATTATCTAGTGTTTTGGAAGAGAACCCTTTATACTGTCTATACCTTTAATAAGAAGAGATGAAATTGTTTCTATTTTAGTATTGTGTAAACATTGCGGCAGAAAAGATGAACTAACTGAAAGGTGATACAGAAGAGAGAAGAAAAGTACCTGTTGGTTTTGACAGTACCTATGTTTTATCTATCAACTTTGTCTTTCTTGGGTCTTCTTTCAGACTGTCCTAGGCCTCTTCATTTTGTAATATAATTAAAGAATTTGTGCACTTAGAAAAATACACATTAATATCAAAGGGGGAGAATTACCATAAAAATTTGTATTTTAAAGTGCTGCATACATACATGAATTTTCTATATATAATGAGGCTTTAGGAAGAAGACCTATAGTATTTTGTTTTACTTGTTTGTTTTAATTAAGGCTCCATGAATATTCTTTTCTGACACTAGCCATGCCATTTTATATCAAAGAAGCACTTATATACGATTCCAGTGTGTATCTAAGTTTTATTACCCAGAGATCCATTGAATATGATTATGGCTGTTGTTTTCTTTTATAATGTTTCATAATAGGATACTTGGATTGTGTTGAAGTTGCAGATGAGCGTGAAGAGGATTGTTTATGGTGTGATTGGCTTACTATTCTTGAATGTTTCTTAATTAAATGGCTTCCTTATTTGTAGTAAAGATCTACCTCTTCTGTATTACCTGTTTTAATTAAGATTTCTGTTTTTGTCCTTTACAACAAACAGTACTTCTTTAATTGTTGCCAGTGGCCCTTGCAATTTAGCAAGGGCTCCATGACTTTGGCATCTTTAAAGAAAAAAAATGTTATAACTTTGTTCATGTTTATTTAATAATATGAATGTATAAGAAACTCTGTTCTCACAAACTTTTATATTTAAAGTTCACATATATTTGAACACCTACACAAAGATTTTTTAATTTCAACCATCAGTAAGTTAACAAAATATAGTTTATGGTGTCTCAGCTAAAATGTTTTTACATAATGTACAAATTGTATGCATACATTCAGTTTTGCATTGTTCACTGATGCTTTCTATTGTATGCCTAGGTCACAAAAACGTGCATCTGTAGTTCAAAAGATATATTTATTAAAATAGAGAAGTGTTGGTGAAATGTCAAATAATCAACAATAATAGTTAATAAAAACATTGCATGGTATTCTGAACCAATAAAATGTAAATTTAACATTTTATTAGGTGAACATGTAATTGAACACATAATTGAACAATGTAATTGAAGATTACATTCAAGAAGTTCAAAAACCACAGTCAGACCATTGGTAAATACCAGTGATGCTTTTGCCTTCAATTACCTCATGTATTGTCTATTCTCAATGTTGTTAAGTAATCAGAAGAAGGTGTTGAAACTTTTTTGGTTATTTTCTGGTATGAACAGATGACTTTTGTAGCCAAAGGTGAAAAGATCAAAACTACCGATGTACTTCTCATAGCAAAATTCAATACATGTACAAGATTCCTTCAGAATTGGAACCTCAACCTCAATGTTAATGATTGATATTCACCGAGAAAGCAGAAGAATTGTTAAAATGTTGTATCATACAATGTGTTTTTATTTTGCATCATCCTGACATATCACACTTTGGAATAACAGATACTATCTAATGAGTGTGTTAGTGGTAATTAAATGTTAAATTAGAGGGCCTAAATCAACTCTTGGTATTTCTATGTGTTTATGGACTTTATTCTTTATCATTAAAATCCTGTACTCTACCTTGAATATTTGCATTTTTAAATAATTATTTTCATAGTTTTGATGATCAGTAGAAAAATTTCCTTGTGACAGTTTAAAGAATCAGCTTTATGGGGCCGGAGGGTTAGCTCAGTGGTTCTGGCGCCTGCCTCGCAAGCGCAAGGTCCTGAGTTCGATCCCCGGAAACCACATACAATGCTGGGC
>PVIC010003451.1:0-69005 GCA_004025085.1 Thryonomys swinderianus | reverse complement strand
ACTTGTTTGATCGATTATCAACTACTTTATATGTATTGTGGTTTGGACCAAGAATGACCCCAAACTCTCATGCACTCAGAGGTGGAACTTTTCAAAGGTGAACAGGTTATGGACAAATACAGCTGGTGTGTTGATAGGAAGGGGCCTAGTAGGAAGTCCTTGCCACTCTTCACAGTTCCTTCTATCTGCTTCTTAGATGCCAAGAGTGAGGAATTTCCCTCTGTCCAGACCTTTTCACCATGTTCTTTCATTGCTGAACCCCACTGATTATGGACTATAACTTCTGAAACTGTGAGGCAAAGTAAAACTCTCCTTCCTTACTCTGTGGGTGTTGGATGTTGGGTCTTAGTGACAAGAAAATGGCAGAGATGTATATTTGGATACTTCTTAAAATATTTTACATTTTACAATGATTGACCAATGTTCCTTACATAAAAATAATAAGTATTAAAAGATTTAAGAGTAATAATGTTCCCTTTAATGGTAACAATCTTCCTAGAGATTCCTGGGTCATAGCAAAGGTATACTCATTTTTTAAAGTAAGGTCAGCTCTATTCAGTTGTTAGGAATCCACAGACCTGTGAGTAACAAAACTTGACTTTGTCAACTATTTCTACTTTGGCTTATCAATCAAGTCATAAACAAAACAGTCCAGCATAGCCTACTAGCAAAGACATTGGGTTCGGAATTAGAATACACAGGTCTGTGTCTGCAACTTGAAACACATCCCCAAGCCTTAATTTCCAGAATGGGAAAGAGGTGATTACATTACCATGATAAATTACCAATAAAACAAATCAAGTGATAATGGAGATAGATTCTAATTCTGAGATTATAATCACAGCCAGCATTTATCAGCTGCTTACATTTTCCTAGGAATTTCTCTAAGCATCTTGCTTGTATATTATAACTTCATTTTTATAACTAACTTACAAAAAAGCCTGATCAGTAATACTAGTGGAAAGTAATACTAAGCAGATGGCTGAGTAGGAAGCACTGAGAATCTGTCTCCCCCACCTCCGCAACAATTGCTCTGAAAATACTACAGAACTTAGTAGCATATTGAAGGTACAAAACCTCCAGAAGGTTAGAATAGTTAACTGCAGTTTATTTTGCTCAATTTCAGCTCCTAGCTAGCAGGTTCTCACTTTCCACCTTGAACCTGGTGCCAGCTTGAACATAGCTTGTGAAAGCAGAGCGGGGATTGTCTGCTTTCCCAATATAGTAGTGCATGTTCTCCTTGCTGAATTCTCCTTCTGTTTCTGAGGTGAAGACAAAGAGGGAAGCATCAGTAATTCACTTCAATGTTGCAAACTTCTCCGGGTGAAACAACTTTCAGGCATTCAGAGGCTACAGCCTGTCCCTTAACTTTACTCATTTTATTTTTTTATTCCCTTTTGGAAGGCAGATTTTAAAGACAAGTATGTTCAAAAGCAGTGACTTATGCAGGGAAAATAAAAGTGTCACTCTGTATGTCCAGGGAAAGACAAACTCAGAAAAGTCCCAATGGACTCTGCGTTTTTGCTTCTGGCTGGCTGATCATCGGCACAGGGACATTTAAAGAAAAAAGCCAAACCAAACAAAACAAGACAAGCATCCAGGAAAGGGAACAATCCAGCTTTCAGAGTTACTTTATTTAATTTAAGTCATGAGACAAAAAATACCCAGACATATTCTACAGAAAAAATACCCAACAGAAATTGTTGCTGAGAGAGCAAATGACAACACTATCAGGAAAAAAAAAATGGAAAGAAATGTCTTAAAGTTGCTCAAAGAACTAAAGGAAGATGCTGAGAAAGTCATGACAACAATGTATCAAGAAAATAGAAATAATATAGAAATAGAAAATCTAACTTTTAGCTAAGCAATGAAGTAGATACATAAAATTTTATTAGTACAAAAGTTAGTATTATTGAAACCTTGTTTTCCAACTTCATATTTTGTTTTTCTACATAATTGCAGAGGCTAACGCATTAGAGAAACTTATGACAAATAAATAGATTCTTAAATAGATCTACAACTGAGAGATTAAATCAGTAAGAAAAATTTTCCAATGAAGAAAAATCCTGGACATCATAGAGTCCCTGATAAATTGTACCATCTCAGAAAGACTTAATATCTATCCTTTATGAAGGTTTCTAAGATGTTGAAGAGAACTCATTGTGCAAGGTCCTGATGAGAACGCCAAAAACAGATGAGGACATGCAAGAAAATTCTAAAGGATATTCCTCATGAAAATTGATACAAAAGTCCTCAAAAATATGATCAAAATGAATTATTCAGCATATTAGTGATATTTACATCATGATTAAGTGGGGTTAAGTTCTGGAATGCAAAGGTGATTCATATTTGAAAATTGATCATCATAACATATCACTTAGAATGAAAGGAAAAAATGATCATCTCATTTAATGCAGAAAATGCACTTGACAAAATTCAACATATTTTCATTGTAAGAACACTCAAGGTAGTGGGAATTGGAGGAAACCACTTCAAAATATACACAGCTCTGCATGAAAAACCTACAATAAACATCACATTCAATGGTTAAATGGTGAAAACTTTTTCCCCCTGAAATCAGGAATAAAACAATATGGAACATACTAGCAAGAGGAAATAGATAAAATAAAGAGGTTAAATGTATCTACTCAGAAATAAAGAAGTAATAGGATTTTGCCTGCAGGTGATATGTAGTATGTAGAAAATCTTAAACACTCCACAAAAATGTGATAGAATTAATAAAATATTTCAGGAAATTAGCAGGTTACAAAATCAACACACAAAACTTAGCTGGCATTCTTTTATAGTCTGAAAAGGAAAATAAGAGATCAATTTCATTTAAAATAGCGTGAAAAAGAATGAAAATTAGAAGTTAAGTAAATGTGTAAGGAGTGTACAGTTAAAACTTTAAAACTTTGCTGGAGTAAGTTAAAGAATGCAGACACAAATGGGAATATATGCCAAGTTCATAGAGAGGAGAGATGAAATACTGTAAGGTTGTCAGTAATACTCAAAGTCATCAAAGATTCAGTGAGGTCTTTACCCAAAACTCAATCAAGTTCACATGGAAATGGACACATTCATCTGAAAATTCAGGTGGATCTTGAGCTTTGCACCATAGTTTAAAGGATCTCAACAGAAAATAACAAAGTCAAAGGATTCATATTTCCTGTTCTAAAACTTATTTCATAGCAATAGCAATCAAAACAGAGTGGTACCGGCATGAAGACAGACACAGAGAGGAATGGAATAAAATAGAGATAACAAAAATGACTGTTTCATATCTGGCCAGATGATTTTCAACAGTGCTGGAACCATTTAATGGAGGAAAGAACAATGTTTTAAACAGAACAAGAAAAGCTGGATACTTACATGCAAAAGGATAGTTATACACTTACTTATATGAAATATGGAAATCAACACAAAATGGACTAAAGACCTAAGTATAAGAACCAAAACTACAAAATTCATAGTACATTAAGAAAAATTTCACAACATTGGACTTGACAAATTTTTCTTGGGTACAACATCAAGGGCAGTGACAGTAAAGCAAAATGTATAAAATTGGACCTTGTAAAAATCAGAGATGATTATCAGAATAGTATAAACAGAACTTATGGAATAGAAGAAAAAATATTATATATATATATATATATATATATAGTATATTTGATCAAGAATTAATACCTATCTTCTTTATCCAGTCTAGGGGTGATGGACATTTGGGTTGTTTCCAAGACTGGAGTATTACTCTAGCATAAAGAATGGCGTGTTTGAGTCATTTATACTCGAATGGACTTACCTTCAGGACATACTCATAAATTAAATAAATAGTCACAGGTGTGTTAATATCATATCTTTTCTCTGGCATGAGAAAGTGAAGATGTAAATGAGTTCTAGAATGTATGATAGATACTGTAAAATAGTAAATATCCAAAGGGAAATGGGGTTTAGGGGTAAGTAATGAGGGGAAAGAAAAAATTGTTGGTAAAAAAGGAAACAAATCTTATGAATATAGGGGCAGGGGTTGTAGGGTGGATAGGGGAAGGGGAAAATGATAATTAAGTTATGTCATACACTGGTACAAGTTCTCAATGTTGAGCATAATTGTGATGTGTATATATACTATAACAATAAAGATTCAAATAAAAAAGAATTAATACCTAGAGCAGGCAGAGAACACCAAAATTTAGTAATCAAAAATGAACAATTTTGAAAAACAACCTTTTAAAAGTGGGCAGATGACATAAATAGACTTCTCTAAAGAAGAAATATGAATAGGCAGTAAGTACATGGGAAAATGCTCAGCCTAAGTGGTAATTATCCCTAATCATTAGTGAAATGTAATTCAAAACTACAATGAAATACCACCTCATACTTATTAAATGGAAAATAGCAAGCATTGCCAAGAATATGTAGAAAATAGAAATCTTTGTCATTATTAATGACAATGTAAAAACAGAACTTTAGTAAGTTCCTCAAAAAATTAAAACAGAATTACCATATGATCTGGATGCATCACTTCTAGGTACATACCTAAAGAAATTGAAGGTGATGTATTGAAGACATATGTGAACATCAATGTTTAAAACAGTATTATTAAGTTGTAAACCATGAACATTATCAGGCCAGTGATAGGTGAATGGATAGCCAAAATGTGGTACTGATATATAGCGGAATATTGTATCACTTCTTAAAGTAAAGAAATTCTGCAATGTGCTACATGGACCGTGAGGACATTGTGAAGAGAAGTAAACCAAGTTCTAAACAGTTGATACTGTGTGATCGCATTTAGATGAGACACCTAGATTAGTCCAATCAGAGTCATAGGTGATTGCCTAGGACTAGTGTAGGGGAAGAAGGGGAAATTATTATTTGATAGTTTCACTTTGAGAATAAAAAATGAGTTCTGGAAATGACTGCATAATAATATTAATATACCAAAGTCTTATGTAGCCACAAAGAAGGACAAATTTGAGTCATTTGTTAGAAAATGGATATACTTTGGGACCATAATGCTAAGGGAAATAAATCAGGCATAGGAGATAAAAAGTGATGTATTTTCTCTTATATTAGAAAACCCAAATAAAATAATTTCAAGTGCAAAATAAGAAAGAGCTGATATGAAGTGGGGAGGCAGACTTTGTGGAGATAAAAGCGGGTCATGGATGGGGGAAACTGGAGGTAGGAGAGGGGATCTGGGCATAGAGGAGACAGGAATCAAGGCGGGGAAAGGGGGGCAAAAAGGACTTGGAAGGGCTGGGTAATTTCATATATAAGTAATTTCATATATATATAAATGCATATGTATGTTACTGATTCCCCACAATGAATCTATTCCTTTTGTATCACAAACATCTAGTAGTAAAAAGCTAAAATACATATATTTTACTATAATGAAAATGAAGCAGACTAAAAATATCAATAGCAGAGACAGAATTTAAATTCATAAATATGGTAGAATGTTTGCATCTTTCCTTGTTACATTGTTCTCTTGCAATACATGAGCCGTGAGACTTCGACCACTTCTATTATAATCATTTTTTTGATGTGTATTAAAGTTTGCAAACACCTTTACATTTGTGTGATTGTTATTCACAGAAACCATAGTAATAGATAAGACAACTATGATTAGTGTCTTTATCATAAATAGAACTGAGGTGTAGAACAATTATCAAAGACTAAAACTAAAATGTTGTACATTTGAAATTTTTGGTTATTTTTGGCTAGGCAAACAAAATACATAGGTAATTAAGATATGCTTTGTTTGTAGTTTCCCTCATGTGTGTGTGTGTGTGTGTGTGTGTGTGTGTGTGTGTGTACTGATTCAAGCTCTGGTAATGTAACTGTGTTCAATGTTAGTAAGAGCACAACACAATATGCAGAATTGTATACTATGTATTGGAATATCTAATCAAAGGAGTTGAAATTGAAATAAAATGTTATAATTACTTCTAAGTTTTGCAAAGGGAAATTTAATTAAGAGCCATGAAGACTTAACTTAAAATTCAATTTGCCAAAACTATTGAAAATTCCCTGCTAATCCCTTCTAGTGTACCAAAGTACCTGCTGGTCTACTATTTTGGCATTTGATTAAAGCCTGCAACAGTAGCTTTCTAAAAGGACCAACTGAAAGAAAAGTGAAGGTAATACAATTAGTTCCCACAGATATTGATTTATATAAAATTATATATTTATAATGACTGTTTTCCTTTCAAGAATTATGCAATTCTTTATACTTTAACTATTATGTGGACCTGAAATTTTTCTAGGAAAGAGAACACAGTTTATCAAGAGTTTTTTTCTTAGTATTTTCAGGCACAGAGATTTTTTTTTAGGAGGTATTTTCCTTCCCCCGTGGAGAACTGCATAACGTTTGTTAGGGGGAAAAAATGATTCATGAATAAACTAGTAATTTGGCAAAGCAAGTAAATCCCATAAGAATTTAAAGGCTGAAATTTTAGTCTCATAGTGCAGTAAGTGTTATGATATCAACATAGATCTATTTTCCAACTTGGAATTGACACATTTGGCACTAACAATGCTTTCAGTCACAAATTGAAGTATGTAACTATATTTTCAATAAGAAAAGTCCAAGTATGTCTGTGATTTATATCTTACTGAAAATGCTCTCAAGTGCCACAATTTATTGTCTTTTAGAACCATGTCCTACTTTTAAAATCCCTCTCTTATTTAGTTTTGTAGTATTAGTTATGTTTTTTCTTCACTAAACTGTAGTACATTCATTTTTAAAAATTTGAAACATGCTGAACTACATTAAAGACTAAAATATAAATCACTATTGCCACGTATAGAAAACCTCTGCAAACAGTTTGGTATGCCTTATTTACTTACTATGTTACTGGTTTTATACTTCATAATTTCTCCTAAAATTTTATACTTCATAATTTCTCCATAAAGTCTTTTTTTGATTTACATATAAAATAAAGCATTTTAAGAATTATAGGCATTGTGCCGGGCATGGTGGCTCACGCCTGTCATCCCAGCACTCGGGAGGCAGAGGCAGGAGGATTGCTAAGTTCAAGGCTTGCCTGGGCTACATAGTGAGCTCAGGGCCAGCCTGAACTACAAAGCGAGACCCTGTTGTGGAAAAAAAAAAGAAAAAAAAGAATTATAGGCATGGTTTTAACTTTCATGAAATGTATGTTTTTATAATTATTCTTGTTCACCATGAAAGCTTCTTACCATCAACACTGAGTTAGCATATATTTATGTAAGATCATTCTCAATTTTATTCTGGGCAGGCACCATTTCTCAAGTGAGGCATCTATCTGCCTTGGAGGAACTTCCGGTCTACTGGGGGGACTAGAATAAACCCTCTGAGGATGGCGACAAGATACTGTAGTAAAGTTGGAGGAGGTGGGAGAATGTTGGAAAAATATCAGAACTACATTGTGTAGCAGGAATATTGTTATTAAAATTTGTTTCATTGCACAGATAATGACCATGACAATTAGAATTTTTTTTTAGTATTGTCTGCTTGGCCCATTGTGCCGAGAATTAAGTTTAGGGTTAACTTCAAATTGGCCTATTTACTGACATTTTCAAGAGACAAGTGCACATCTTTTAAATTGTCTGTTATTTGTTTTCCAAGAACAAATATTAACCTCTGTTAAATATATTTAAATTCACCAGATTTACTACCTACTTTACATAGTGAGATGCAAGTAAACTGTATAGCTAGTATGTTTCCACCCTGTGAAGTTAGACTTCATTTTCTTGTCCTAAGCTTTGGCTTCTAGATGCTTGTGAAGTGGGATGAGGCATAGCAAAGGTTAGAAATTTCTTTCGTCACCTAGCGTAATGTCTTGTGGGATTCATCTCTCAGATGAATCTGGATTCCTCAGGCAGATGTTATCACATGACTTCATTCTCTTGGGAGAAGAAAAATCCCACTTCTCCACAAGGCCACTGTTTTTTTCAGAGGGTAAAATTCGTAACTCAGGACTCTTCATGTCTGACAGTACCAAAGCATTAAGGTGAATTCCACTTACTGACAGCCTCTCCAGATACCACAGTATCTCCATTCTGCCCATGCAGCAGAGACTCTGGAATTAAGTGCTATGGAAGTACTGGCGTGGCAGTTGAAGAGGCGGTATCACCATTCTCTTTACAAGTCAGCAGTTCATGGGAAGAATCATGGGTAAACAGCACCAGTGAAGAGGGAGGATTTCTAGTGCTGCTGGTGTCTGAGGAAGAGGAGAACGTCTAGCACTGTTGGCATCTGCATACTTATTTTAGGCTCTCTGGGCTAACAGTGCCATGACTCCTTACTTCCTCTTGACACCAGCTCCAGCTAACTTGCCCTCAGCCTATCTGGTGTTTTGCTCGCTGGAGCAAAGAAGTGGAAAAGAATGTCTTTCTTTCATTTTCATAGGTAAATCCTGTAGCCGAATCCTGGAGTAAAGTTATTGCACTCCTTCCACACTAATTCTTCTTAAATTTTTGAAGAGTTAATTTTCTTCCAGATTTACTTCTTATCGATCATGATTCTTCTTTTTATAGCTCCTCTCCCACGGGGATTCCCCGGGACAATGAAGAGGGAGAAGGGGCAGGCAGAGTTCACAGACTCAGGTTCTCTACTCACACTGCATATGAGAAGTAACCCTGGAGGTATCTTTTCTCACTGATTAAAGAATAACAACCCATTTCATAAAAACTTCACTTTTGAGAACTGCAGGTTTCTTTCAGCCATTATCTCTGAAGGAATAAAGATGTAAGCATTATTATCTTCACAAACTAGAACTTTGTGACCTCCTCAGCCACTGAAATATGAAGGGCTGAAATCAATGTAACATTCATGCAATAGTATAAACAATACAGTGTGCTCAAATAATTCAACTGCTGTAGGTGGCATGGCCATTTGTTACTCTGTTGGGTTCTGGATATAAGCATGAAAAGAAAAGAAAAAGCCTTTGTTCTTAAGAAGCTCATATTCTTCAAATTGGATGTTTCCCTTTTCCAAAAGTATACAAAGAGATCATTGATACAAATGGGAATATGAAATCGTTGGTGTGTTCCTCTGAATATTAGATCCAGAAGTCCTAACTGAGCTATGGTTCTCAGCACTGATGTTGGCACAGGGGCTATTTCCTCATCACTTTATTACTACAGATTATTGATGGTAAAAATTACTCACTGGTCCCTGCAAAAGAAATAGGGCTTTCTGGGGATAGAGTACTAGAGTACTTTTAGATCACAAGTAAGTTTTTGGAATCAGAAGTTCTATAAGTAATGGAGTATATCTATCCAAGCAAAAAGACAGGCTCTAATTGTGGCCTAGATGTAGTTAAACACTCAACAAAACAGGTTAGTTTTAAAATGCTATTGCCTAATATGAAGAAAAAACCCTAGATCAAGGATTTCATGGAGAGGAATTCTCATTTTATGAACCAGAATCTAACAATAAAGGAAAAGCCATAAATGAGTTGCCTATTAGGGGACACTCTGAAAAGTAAGATACGGAGATAAGGAATAGAAGGTATAGAAGACAATCATACAAGATTTAGAGGCAATAGTTCAGATGAACCCTCTATTCTTACTCTGAAAATACTTCCTTGATGCATTTAAATAGAGCATGTTTCAGAATCACATATATCTTTGATTGAAATGTTAGTTCCATCACTTACTAGTTAAGATTTGGATTTGTTTCTTAAATTTTCTTAGTACAATTTCACCTATCTACGAACACTGGAAAATATTAATACTTTCCTTAAATTGTGCTATGAGGAAGAAAAACATTAAAATAATCGTTTTATAAGTATTGTTAGTACAGAGTGTGGCATGTAGTATCTTCCAATAAATGTTAATGATGATGATGCTAATGTTAATTACAATGCTAATAATGGGTTTTAAATTTAATAAGGCAGACACTAATTCCTCCAGACAAATAGCTAGGAAACTATTTGTTCTGTTTTGCTTGTGCTTGTGATTAGAATGTAGGCCTAGACTAACAGTTTATATTTACAAAAGCATCACCTGTTTCAGCTGTGCCTTGTTCCTAGATGTCATGTTAAAGAAACCCAGAGCATCCTAACCTGGGATTGCTCTGAAAGTATACAGCTGTTTTCAGAAGATTTCTTTGACGTTATTTTTTCAAAAAATTTTGATTTGCTGAATTGCACAACTTAATCTGCTTCAGTGGGAATGTTAATCAATGTTTTGTTTTATATATCATCTGTGCTTCAAAGAGCTATGTGAAGAAAACATAGTGGCCTCACCAAAGCATGGTTTTTCAAATCATTGAACTAGAGTCATAATATTTTTGGTAAAGTAGAAAACATATTTTATATTAAATATATTTTAAAGGTACTTTAAAAGCAAGGCTGTATAAAGGGCATGTTAATTCCTTCATTCAAACACTACTCGGGTTTTCTAACTTGCTGATAGAATAAGAGTCTTATGCAAATTGTCATTGGTGTGTTTTACATACTCTGAGTATCCTTTATTGACACCAGTTATATGTAAATGTAATATGCTTATTTACATTCAGGACATTTCTCCTTTGTTAAGAACACTAATCCTTTTTAGAAAGATACTATCAAGTTCTCCTCTAATAGTTTCAAGCTTCTGAAATCTATAAAAATGAGGAAAATTAGGAATTTCATGTGTGACTTCCAGCTTGATCTTTCTATTATCTGTGATCACAGGACAAGCTATCCATAAGTAGGCTGGTCATTGTTTCAATAGGCTGACATACTAATCAATGTACAGGGATGACCTTCAGATTCTTCTAATGCATATCATGTATTCAGGACTCTTATTCTATTGGAATGTCCAATTTTAATGTTTCTAATAGCTACTTCAAGAAAAATATTACTACGTTATAATTGATAGTATTCTTTTTCATTCTTTTAAAAAACAAATCTGTGCTGCTTCTACCTTTTTCCATCTGTTTTGTCTTGAACACAGAAGTAACATCTTTAATAAAATTTTGAAAATGTAATATAGCTTTAAGCCAAAAGTTGTCCTATAAGTGGATTTAGTGATCTGGAAGATGAAATATGGTAATTAATTATAATAAGCACTGGCGACAGGAGTTTCCTGATAGTGTGGCTGAGAGAAAACAAACCTCAATAGAGTCCCATTTTGGACTCTGTTAAGTATTGAAATAGTGTAACTGAATCCACTAAGCTGAACCTTTGGGAAGCGCTGTAGCTAGTCTGTCTTCTGCTGTGTCTGTGGCTTGTAGTAGGGTGATCTGTACGCAGATAGTGCTTAACAAATGTATTAAATATGTTTAATCTTCTTTAATATTAGTCTGGTTAACAATTTCTTCCCTGATTGTAGTCACAAAATTTTTATAAGAATCAAATTATTTGACATAATAAAAATTTCAAAGGCCTATAAAATTTGAAGGCAGTGTCTTCATTTCCTAGATATACACTTTGTTTTTTTGCAAAGAAGTTAATTAAGTTTCTTTCTGTCATCAGAAGGAAAGGCTAGTTGGAAGGATCTCAATTAGTGTTGCCTGGTTTTAATAAGTCCACTTACTTTATTGGTCTTCAATCACCAACATCATAAGAAGAAAATTCATATTTAATATCATTCAAGCCATGTGATTTTCTTTACAGAACTGACAGGGGCTGAGTAAGAATGAAATTATAATGTGGGTAATAATTTCCCTTGTCTTCTTGGCAAGCGCATTCAGGGTGTGATGTTCAGGTTGTACTCTGGCAAGGTTTTGACTAAAATTTATTCCTCCCCCATAAAATGTTCAGCTTCTCCCTGGCAGTGAACTCTGAGTTTCAGTGGAAAATGTACGAAAACAAAGGCGACCTCTCTTCCACTGATCTCTTGCTGTCCATAGCTTCTGTACGGGAAGAGCTTTAGCTCTCAGAGGGCACTGGAACTTGCAGGGTGTTATTCTCTTCCCCACTCCGTGCTTGCTCTAGGCATAGTGTTCATGGCCCTAATTTTGGTAGTTGATGGACACTACCAAATTCAGGAAAATTCCACTGTGAAGGTCTTGGAAATGGACAGACACAGACTGTCACCCCTTAGTCCCTCCTGAAGAACTCCATCTTGTGATCAGTTTTACTTTGATTAGAGAATCGGACTTAACAAGGGTCAGAATGATTCTTCAAGGACACACAGTTTACATTTTCAAAACTAGGTTTCGGGGAATGGAGTCATTGTGTGTTTCTTTCTCTTCTAACTCAAATAATGTTACCGGTGAAGAGGAGTCTCATCCTATCCAGCTCTTAGATTTAGATTCTGCTTTAGACTCTTCAACGTCAGCATCAATTTAAGAGTGTAATATCTTTAGTACTGGGCAACTTAGTGATTTAGCAAGACCTTGTCTCCAAATACAGACTGAAAAGGGACTGGGGAGGGAGCTCAGTGTGAGGACCCTGGATTCAACCCCCAGTGAATAGACACACGTGCACACGCGCGCACGCGTGCGCACACACACACACACACACAGTGAAATATTTAAATTCAGAAGAGATATTTTGTTAAAAAAGTAATTGGCTTGCATCCCCCCCCCCCTTGGAGTTTCAGACAATGTAAAATACATCAATAGGGGACCAAATAAATTTTGACTTTTCATCTTTAAAATTTCTTCACTTTATCATGTTTACCAACAAGATGGCATTTAGGATTCTTAGGTAAGAATTGGCAAGAAAGAGGAGAAAGATGGCAAAAACCATGTTTTTCCTTTATAAAAATTGTGATCCTAAAAGGATAAAACTTATAATGGATGAGAACCCTGCTGGAGGAGGCAAATGTCCTTGTGAATCCTCCAGGGCTGACTGTGCATTTCAGAACTGCCACACACATCTGCACATTGCATACAGTTTGGACCCTGAGCCCTTGTGAGACTGAATATGATTATTACTCCTTTATTAAAAGTTGACTAATGAGGCTCACGTGGCCTGGGTGACTAATATAACCAGCTAGTCATGGGCAGAAGTTCAAACATGTCTTTTCATTTTATGTTAGTATTTTTTCCACTCCATATTATCTATTATAAGAGAGTCAGTGGATCACATTTGGGGAATTTTTTTTTTTGAGACAGGGTCTCATTTTGTTGTTCAGGATGGCCCTGAGCTCACTATGTAGCCCAGGCAAGCCTTGAACTCAGCAATCCTCCTGTCTCTGCCTCCTGAGTGCTGGGATTACAGGCATGAGCCACCACGCCCAGTTACATTTGGGGAAATTTTAGAAACATTTTGATTTTTAGCTTTCATGGAAGCTAATTTAACTTATATTATGGTCTCTACACAACTACTTAAAGTTCAGAGAAGTAAAACCTACTGTTTGATATTTTAAACTTCTTTGACAAATAGGACTCAGTTTTGTCACCCATAAAATGGGTATGGGTCGGGAAACCTATGTTTTGAGATCCAGGTGGCATATTAGAGTCAGCAGAGAGATTTTATACCTGCCTCTGTCCAGGCGCAGATGCCAGAGGCGCTATGCTGGTACGCATCCGGGAGAACCGCTACAGTGGCAGGTTTGGGAGGTTTCCTTGCTTTGGGGGATTTCTCGGGGATTTAGGCAGCAGCTCTGATGTCGCGTGAGTTCGTGGGGAGATAAGGCTACATTTCTTATTCACTTTACCTAGGGTGAGTTCCTTTGGCAGAAACTAGATTCAATTATTCCTTAAGAGTTTTGAGGGAAACAGAATGTTACAGTGACCACTCAGTTAAATCCCTCCTTCAACTTGGATTTCTTGCAAACTTTTACCTCACTGCTGTGTGTCTAATATAGAGTTCCTACATGTACTGGAAGGGTTTGCCTGGGTACGAATGGTCACAGGAGCAGTAATCTAGTCATGGAGCTGTGGTGACTTTATTAAGATAAGGAGCCAGGTAAGGAGATTTCAGTCCTTAGGGAGCTGCTGAACACAACCATAGACAAAAATCCATGGAATCCCACATGCTCAGGACTCCTTATCCGACCCTAGTGCTCCCTTTCCTCCCCACCTGGATAATCTGACAGCTACAACACAAAAACAACATTTTTCAAGCAAATTTTCAGAACCATAGAATACAAGTGTTCAAAATATAAGAATGTTATGTAAGTCAGAAAGGAAAGAAATTAAACCTCTTGAACAATGTATTTTGGGGTGTGAAATAGTGTAATAAAGAGAATGAGAAAAATGAAGCTGCCATTGATTCTTTATCATACAGGTTCATGTGACAGGGACACCATGACTGGTGTGGGGACACAGGCGGCTTTGAGGACATCTCCTATCTGCTATGAAGTTACATAAATTCTAACATGACAGCTCAGTTTTTCTTCTAAAACCTTCTGAATGATTGCGGATCAAAACACCTTGAGAAAGCTTAGAACAAAGCACTGAATAGGGTTAACTATGAAGCATATTGTACAGAGTGAAATTCCTCACAAGTGTTCTTCTAAAAGTATTTTCCATGGGCCGTGATGAGGACTGCTGACCAATGGGACAGATAAAGAGGTTAGGCTTAGAGATAGGGGCCTGAAGTCATATGGAGAAATTCCCGAGCAGTCGCAGTTCCCCAAAGGCAATAACATTTGTCAGTCTGTGGCAACTGTGCCAGTTTCTCTCAGCACCATATATATACAGTTATTTTCTGATGCTGAAAAATACTGCAAGTTATTACTTGATTATTTTAGCAAAATTCTTTTTCTTTATCCATTAAACCTACACTCGAAATGAAAGAAAGCCATATGTTATTTCATGGCCACTGCAAGAGTACACGTTTTATTTAGTATGCTTTATGTCAGCATTTGACAAATGAGACTAAGAGTATTTTCACATCTGTAAGTGGTTAAAAAGAGAACACAAGGAAAATATTTTGCATCATGTGAAAATTATATAGAAACTCAAATTTCTGTAGTCATAAAGTTGTATCAGAAGAGAGTTGTGCCTACTTATTTACATGTTAAGGTTGGCTACCTCTGAGCTACCATGTCAAGGGTGAGTTGTTTTGACAGAGATCATCTGGTTTCAACAAACTATTTGCTTTCTAGGCTTTTGGAGGAAAGATGGAACAAATTAACCACTCTTCACCTAATAGGTAGGAGGCATATTACATCTAAAAGTGAAATGAGGCCAGAGCCTTGGAAAAGTTTAAATTCAAACTTGACTTAAAGTAATAAAAGGTTTACGCTAGTTCATTTCCAGTTTATTAGTGATTTCTCACTACTTTGGGGCCTGGGAGGGATGAGCTGATATAAAGATCTGAGCCATTAACTGAAGATAAAATCCCTGTTATATATCACTAAAAACAAGAATAAAGATTTTGTTGCTGAAAAATTATTTTAAAATTTGCTAAATAAGAATATCAAGTGATTGTGTAGCTATAGTGATGCATTATTTATTAGGCAAAAATTTTCTTTCTTTATTTTAGAACCTTACTTGAAGATAAAAAAATAAGATTCAAGATGACTGAACTGAGTCTGCAATTGTAAGTACAGTATAATTCAAATTTCACATACTGACATTACAAAATCACAATTTTATTTAAAACTTCTATCTTTAGAAATACAAGGAAAAAATTCATTTTGAGAAGTTGACTTTGATATGTAAAATAAAATATGTCCTTTATGCTTTCTAAATCTACATGCTGTGCTGGGGTATGTTTGGTACAAACTGGTGAGTAAATAACGTCAGAATTTATTTTGTTTTCAAACTATTTTAATAATTGTAATAAATGATATGCAAAGCACAAAACTTGTCTTCATATATGAGCTATGGCTATACTTCATATTAAACATTGCTTCTTGGCTTTCTTTAGTTGTCTTTAAAATAAAGCCAGATCTCCATATCCAAGGGTTCCACATGTCTGGATCAAACTGTGGGCCAAAAATGTTTGAATCAGAATAATGCAGAATTGTTTTTTCCTGCTATTATTCTGCTAAATAACACAGCATAACAAATATATGGCATTTACATTGTATTAAATATAAATAATTTAGTAATGGTTTAATATATGCAGGAAGACATGTAAATTATATGCAAATACAGTATCATTTCATATAAGGGACTTGAACATTGGAGAACTTGAACATTTGGGGTTCTAGGACTACTCTTCCGTGGTTACAGAGATTTGGGTCTATTTTCTTATTTGCAATTAGCAATAATATTCTATTTCATATTAAAAGTTTATGGAGTTCCACATATTTGAATTTATGATTTGCTGATATAACTCTATGGTATCAATGATATGTGACAGGTGAAACAGCTAAGTATCCATGAACAAAAGAGTTACAGATAATTGTCAAAACTTTGAATTATACTGTATTTTAGAGACATATAGTTCTGTCAGTAAACTTTATCAATTTTCTTAACTACCATGAAGATAGATGCCATTTAAATATTGGAAGAATACCAAGTGATAGATTTTTTTCACATGTATTTTGGGTTGTATTGTAGGAAAGTGGCTGTAGGAGCACTTTGGGGAACCTCATGAGGAATGGAGTTACACTGGGACTTGATGAATAAGAAATTTGACAGAAAAAGAAGCAAAGAGAAGGTAAGGTTAACATAGAGATAATAAAAAGTGTGGAAATGATAAGCAATTTGCTGGAATGGATCTTATTGGTTTAATTTATTCCAATACTAACTTAGGTTGTACCAATATTTCTTAGTGTACATGAAAGGCTATTATAGTCACTTCAGAACAACCAGGCACTCTGGATGGAATCTGCTCAAAATACAAAAGCTAAAACTGAATTCCCAAGTAATTGTATTTGAAGGTTGTTACTCTGGGAGGCCATAAGGCTATAAAAGTAGAATTCATCTGCACAGGAATAGAACGTTTAGAAACAGGCCCTAGAAGATCTCTCACCACTTTTGCTCTATGATGCTACATGGAGAAAATAGCTGTTTGTGACCAGGATGCAGGCCTCACCGTATGTGAAAAATCTGCCAGCAAAATTTGTCCTATGCAGTTGCCTCTTTCTGGTTTACCTGCACAAACACCCTAGACACCAATTTATACCGAGCTAACACAGGACTGAATTAAAAAGAAAACTGAATCCACAAAGTCTACAAAATCTAATCAAATGAAGCATTCTAAGCTATTTTTGTCTAGTGAGATCAGTTAAAAATCCACAGGACAGAGGAAACAAGATGTTTGTTCATTAGTTTGTTCATTGGTTTAACATTTTGTTTTCTTCATTGCCCTGATGCAACTGGAATAATTTGTGGAACATAGTGGTTATGTTTCTTAACTTTGATATATACTGTCATATTAATCGGAAAATGTTATAAGAACACAGAAAAAAGACATTTTATTTGAGAAAATGCACATATGTAATAAGCACTTTAAAATGTGTGGTAAAAATTACCCCTGACTTCATGATATTGGTAGCGCCAAATGGAAAGAGAGAAGAAATTTCAACTTCTTCATGTATATATGCACACATGTGTATACATATATGTATATATATATGCACACTTGTGAAAATATAAATAGTAACTAGATGCATATATTATTAAAATTATAAGTAGTATTGGACCCATGATGGAACCCAGAGTCTTGTACTTTTACCATTGAACTATGTCTTCAGCTCTAAAAGTAAATAATTACTAATAGAGGAAAATTATTATATAATTAGACTTTCATTTGTGTTGGAAACATTTCATAAAATATGAGAAAATTCATTTTTTCAAGGAAGGAAAGAGAGAGAGAGAGAGAGAAAGAGAGGGGGGGAGTCATAATAATTCCATGAAGGTGTCGGTCGCAGCTTCCAGCCCAGAAAAGTTCAATGTTTTTGGGAGAAACAGAGAAAGAATGTGTTCTCTACAGCATCAGCATCTTCTCAGGAGAGAGCAGAATTAAAAGGACAGCAGATACCAGAAGCCATCCATTGCTAAATAAAATATATGGAATTATCATAGTATATTTTGATATAAACAGTATATTTTGATATATATTTTGTTAAGGAAAAAACATTGCTTAGAAATTTGTTCTCTTTAAACATCCTCTAATTAGTTTTTTTGGCCTTAAAACACAAAAGTGAACACTTTTCATATTATGTTTATAAATGTTTATAAATATACTGTTATCTTTTTATTTATTAACACTTCTGGTGGTCATGTTCAGTAACATGTCCATATTTTAAATCAACTCAACTATAAACTTATCTGTGTACATATAGAGACACACATATATACATACACACATACATATATATCTTTAGATTAAACATCATAATTACTATGTGCTCATCTACGTAAATCTGAATTACGTCTAAACCTTATAATTCTGTTTGAGTCATGCATAACTAATCAGTTTGTAGTTTAAATCTGAGTAAAATATTTAGAGTATGGAGAAAATACAAACTGAAAGCTTTTGCTTAAATCAGAAATATAGTTTAGGAAAGAAAAATGGCATCAACATCCCGTGTATCCTTTAATGATCTTTCCTGGTATTTAGTGATATTGCAAATTCAATCAGATGGGAAATAATCTTAAAATGAAGATATTGTTATGTGCCATCCTTTTCTTCCAAATTCAGGCTCTTAGGAGGCCACGCAAGTGCTTTCCCACCGAACCACCCCCTTTGGCACTCTGGACAATGGTTTACTCAGCCACAGGAGTTGAAAAGTTTCTAGCCCTCCACTTTCCAATGGTGTCTGCAAAGGAAATATTATTAGCTATGTGAACAGTTTGTGGGAGGCACAAAAGAAATCTCGGAAAACAAACACATTTTGGATTCTATTCATTCTTTTTGTTATGATTCATTCTACATCTTGATGAAATATTTTGATTTAATGAAACCAGCACTTTGTGCATTAGTTCAGATTTTATTCTTTAAGATTCTTGATAACAGTAGTTATCATCCCATTTTAAATAATTACTGGGTTCTGCAGCGTGTTTGCAGTCACATTTTCCAGGAGCTTTGCGGTCATTTTTGTAATGTTCTTATCCTGAAAACTTTTTTCCTTTGCAGTCATTTTCATTTTATCAGTTTCCAGAGATGGATGCTTATAATGTTTTCACTGCTCAATATCTGAATCTTCATTCTACACCACAATGGTAGGAACTCTCTTCCTCTCCTATATTCTTCAGAAGAGCGCTGCTAAAGAGTCTCCATTAGGTTGCATTATTTGCCACTGTTGTGAAGGATGATGATGGTGTTAGGAGGCACAGAGCAGAGAAGCATTGAAACTGGCATCTGTGGTACCAGTTATTTTTGTTGTTAACAGAGTCATGTGAGCTTCATGACTCAGTCAGTGTACTAAGACATTGTAATACATACCAACTTCATCTGGCCAGAGAACAGTCATTGCTTGGCCATTCAATATACTTATTGAGTTTTAAATAGTACCAAGAAGTAGGTGCTGCTCTTTCATCATTTAATAGGTATAGCCTTATGCCATGTTCTTAGCGGTAATAGTATCTCAGAGCCATAGTTAAATCATTTGGAGACAGCCAGACACATATCGCCACTTAGACACAGTCCTTCCAATCCTCAGGTGCAGCCCCATTGCTCCCTCTGTCCCTGAGCTTTCTATTTTTCTCTTTCACAGTCACATTCCTGGAGAGTTCTCTGACCTTGGAGTTAAACAGCTGACCTGCACAGGTGGATGTTTGGGTTGACCTTTCAAACAGTACTGCACATTGTGAGCCCTTTGAGTCCTGAGAATAAAGCATACTATCACGTTCTCAATGAGATGCGATGTCACTATGCTTCTTCAAATGAGCAATGGGTGGGAGATAAATCCTCTAAAGTAAACTCATCCAGCCAACAGCCTCTTAAAACCCTGGGACAAGAGCAGGCTGCCATTTCTCTGATGGTTGTGGCTCTATTGACTTTTCTTTGTAAAAAAATATAAACAGAAGGAGAGAGAAATGATGAAGGAAAATGCTAAAGAGAAGTTAGAAAGTGAATAAAAAAATGTTTCAAAAGCCCAGGCTTCTAGAGGCTTTAGAGTTTTCTATGCCATGCTTTTAAAAGCCAGGATAGCATGTATAAATTTGTGGATAATTTTTAATTCCCACATTATTACTGCAAACCAAACCCACTTTGTCAGTCTCTTAGTTTAATTAACTCATTCATGATTTACCACTTTAATAAACAAAACATAGGAGAGATTCAGTCACAGTGAACTAATGAATTATTAGACAAATAATTTATATTTTCTGGGCTTCAGCTCACTCATTCAACATAGGGAATATCTAATCCCTTGTACTTCTATCAGTTTGAGATCTTTTTAAGGAAAAATGAAAAACATTTTCCCTTTATAAGGTAGGCTAGGTCTCTTAATTATGTGTTTATTGTCATTAGCTGCAAAGTGGGGTCTTTTTAATCTGTGAAATGAATCTTTGTATTGAAGTACAGAAAGTGCATGCTCTCAAATATGATGCTTCCACTGATTTCCTTCCTGTATTTCTCCTTCTGTTGTTAGCCTTCCTCACAATAGATGGTGCTCTTTTCCCAGAGACAATACTGATCTTAGTCTTCATCAGAGGATCGGGGAAATTAACCTTATTCTCTAGCAATTGTTAATTAAGGAAGCCAGGCATAAAAGTGGAATCAATCACAAGCCATTTGCAGCACTTCTAGAGTAAATGCATAATAGAGAGAATGATTGCTAGATTATTCAGGAGCTCTGTCAAAACCTGCAGTATTTGCTGAGTAGATGAAGCAAATACTATAACTAAATATGAAAATGCCATGTTCACAGTGAACATATGAACCCTAGTGAGAAGAAAACCTCGAAGTAGGAGATATTTCGAAGTACCAAAATATTTGTGTTCTTTAACAAAAAATGAATATGTAGCACTCTACATTCACACACGGTATGGGAATAGACCCATCAGAGCCACACAATCAATTTCAGTCTGAAAGCTGAGAACATGCACTCTCTGCCAGACACCTCTGGGACACCTGGGAAAACAGAAAGTGGACCACGAGCCCTGAAGTAATTTTCATAAAGTCTCTCTCTCATCTCCCTCCCTCTCTCCCTCTGCCTCTCCTTCCCTCTCTTTCTCCCTGTCCTCCCTTCCTCCTCCTCTTCCTCCTTCTCTTTTCCTCTTTACCTGCAGCATCTGTCACAACTTCCTATATAATAGCTTTGAATAACAGAATGATGCTGTGTTTAGGCAACCCTAGTTGATTCCAACTTTTAAAGGTGCTACCACACAGCCGTGTCCTGTAGATGCCCCCAAACACTCTACCTTTTCCAGATACAGTGTTTGACCCCCAAGACCTACAGCTACCCACTGTAGACTGCACCGGGAGACACAGTGAGCATGTTTGTTTCTGCAAAGTAATAGTGCAATGGAAGACACCAAGAAAACTCTCCGTGCTTGGTGCGACCTTAGGATGGAAGAGCAGAGGCTGCTGTGTGAGGGGAAGAGGAGGGGTGGGGCTGCAGTGCAGCCCAAGCAGCAGGTGGAGGGAAGTTACAAGGCGCATCTCTTGGAAGGGAAGGCTCAGAGCCTCAGATAGAGAAAAACAGCTACACTCCCCTCTATCCACAACTTATTGTTTCCGTAGCTCATGCAGAGAGACAAAGTGTAGGACACTGTAGCAGGATACCAGGAGCTTTCTTGACTCAGTGCAAGAGACAGAGCTCGAAGATACAGCTTTCCCTTCCTCTTCCAGACCTCTATGGCTTTCAACAAAACTTCTGTTTTTGACATTTTGGATTCTCTTTAATCAAAGTAAGGGAAAACAGAAAAATAGTTTTCCAAACACAAACAGTACTCTATCCACTATCACCCAAATCGGCCCCCATGTTTCTCCTCTCACCCTCGCTCCCCCAACTTTCTGGTACTGTGTCCTTTTTTTACCCCCTTTAACCGCTGAACTCGGGCGCCGTCTGTCCTTACCTGACGATCACATACATGACCAGGAAGTTTCCAAAGAGCCCCACCACGCACACGATGGAGTAGAGGGCCATGATGGTGATAGCCGTGATCATGGAGGGGCTGCCAGTCGGAGGGCACCGGCCGTCGCCCCCGCCCAGCGCGGTGCGGTTCGGACCGCACGGGTCGGACAGATTGCCTTCGAAGTGGGACAAGTTAGTCCAGGAGCCCGGGCTCGGGGCCAGGGAGCAACTGGATTGCGCAAAGGGCTCGGTGCAGTTGCTGGCGTTCCCGGGCACGATACCGCTGTCCATGGTGCTGACGGCCTGCTGGGCACCAGAGTGCTCCGTAACTGAGAGGATCTGGACTTTTCGGGTTCCACGCGCCTCAGCCGCTTCCTCTCGCCACAGCCGTAGCTCCAGTTATTTCGTACAGACACAGACCCTGGAGGAAACAGACAGGAGTGTCCGGCTGAAGGGGGAGCCGAGCATCTGACATTATCTTCTGCTCGCAGCCCCCTCCCACCCTAGTAGTACACAGAGGCACATTTCCAACCCCATGCTGCTGGGAGAGGAGGAGCCGGGCTGTGCGGGATCCAGAGGATGCAGAGGAGGGAGGAGAGAGCAAGGAGGGATTGTGCGCAAAGCAATTCAAGGAGTCCATCTCCTGCTCACCCGCTCTGTACAACTCATTGGGGGGGGGGTGAGAACCCGGCGGGGAAGGGAGCTGGAAGAGGGGGTGGGGGAAAACAGTTTCTGAGCAAGCAGTAGAGCGATACAAAAGGAGGCTGACATCGCCTCGTTTTGCCAGTACCGCTTTCTCTATAACTGTAAGGAAAGGTATTGTCCTGACGCAACCCCCACGATCCTTCCACCTCACACGTTCTTCCCTGTCCACTGCCAACCGCACTCACTTGGGGCTCTTCTCGTGAGCCCTCTTTCCCTCAATTTTCCACATTAAAAAAAAGAACTAATAATATAATTCAAATTCCCATCCCTACACCCTACCTGAAACAAGAGGAATCTTTTTTTCCTGAAAAAAAAATTGGAAAGAAAAAGAAACAAACTTTGAGAAGGAAACCTATTCTCTTCATTCCCTTTCTGAGTTTCTTTTTGAGTAAAAGCTCTTGTTTGCATCCAATCTTGTCCCGGTAAGAAAGAGCACCGAGAACTGGTGGTAGAAATTAGGAGGTTTTGACATGTTGTAAAATCAACTGAAGATAGCATTGGCCCTCCATATCTTAAAGCTCTTAGACCAGGTTGGAATGATTTATTCTTTTCATCTCCAAGGTTCCTAGATAGACACATCCTTCTAAGGTTGCAAAATTAAACTAAATTTGCTTCATTTTAATCTGTTGTCTAATGTAGAAATTCCAGTATGAACTACACATACAAAGTCTCCCTACAAATGTACACATAATTCAGGAAAAGAAATACTTGTAAATATTTTGATGCTGAATTCATTGGGACATCATGAGATTAATACAAGTTACCTTTGCCTCTCCAAAGTGCTCAAAATGGTGGCCATGAGTGTCCAGGCGTGTATTCTAGTGGTGAACTGCTGACATGTGTCTACATTTTTTTCTGGCAGACTCTGTGTAATATGGAGTGGACATAATCCTTGAGGAGCACTAATATATTTAAAAATTTTATGTTTAATTCCTAAGTTTATAAATGCTTCTGTTTTAGAAACAAACTTATAGATACACTTTCATAAAGTTAATATTAATTCTGCAGTAATTCTCATTCCTTGACATGTATATATTTGTCAATAGCTTTATTTTTTAACCATAAACATTTAAAATACGTATTGGCAATTTGATGTAGAAAATAAATTGCACTCTTGGGGAGCAGGGAGAGGGAAGCTTAAAGAACATTTGATTTTTCTGCTATCTTCAGAAATTTGTCTTGAAAACAGACAATTCGCAGGTAAACTGTATTAATCATGGGTTATTTTGCCAAAGTTTGGTATTCTTTTTATCACGTTTAAATTTAAAGGTGTAATTTAAGCAATAAAAGGTTTCAGATGTTTCCTAGAGACTAATAAAATATGTTTAAATATAGTTTCTTGTGAACTAATACACCAGTTCTCTGGCACTGAGCTGAAATCTTCTTGTCATTCAATTAGTCCCTTGAAGACATGCAGAGCACATATGTACTGTGTGTGAAAGACACACAAGGGAAGCCCAGATAGCTCTTGCTTTGGAGTCAGGTCATTTTGTGATATAGATTTGTAACTCCTTAGCTGTATGCAACAGTCTGAATGTATTGCTTTATCTCACTGACTGATAGTTCTCTTGCCAGGAACTTGAATGTTATGCTTCAGCAATATATTCTCAGTGGAGAGGAGTATTTCCCTTTTATTTTTCCTTCTCACATTTCACTGAGGATAATTATTATCCCTCTATTTGGAATGCAGAATTCCTTGGCCATCACTACATATCACTCATTAAGTTGTATTAATGTATCGATCTCAGTATAGGTATCTCCTATCTACTCAATATGCACCTTGACGAAATGCAGAACAAGTTCAATTCTTCTTTTAGATATGTGAAATAAGAGAGCCTTGAGAAATTAAAAAAGAGCTATAAATAAATAGTAAATGAATATCATTCAGTATGCATATAAAAGGACCTCCAATTCCAGCTTCTGTTATTTCTGAGTTTTCCCCGTAATTGCATGTTTCCTACAAGAGTGGTCTAAAGCCTACTGTGAAAGCTCTAATCTCCTATAAAATATCTAGACTACAAATGAGTAATTTTATTATTATTTTAGATTTTTTAAGCACAACCTGGATTCTTATCAAGTAAACTTTAATTTTTCTTGAGCTTTAGAATATTATCTGTATAATAAGAATATTTGCTTTTCTGTTGATGTTTCTTCTTTAAACAAACTTTTCTATTTATAGCAAGAATAATTTATTATCTGTCAGTCTGGCTTTAATATTGGTATCAAGTTTGTATCATAAAACACTTTTCATAAAATCGTTCCAAAGTGATGCACTTAGTCATAACTTCAATGGATCTCACAAAAATGTTGAAAGTCACTTCACTACCATGAATTTCAAAACATATTGGTTTTATTTACCCATATAATTGTTATCACCCTACATTTATATTAATAGGTTGGTCCTGAGAGTTTTGAGAGTGGCTGTTAATGGAACATATGTTTAAAAGCTACTTACAAGGGATAGAGACATAAATACTAAGGGTGAAACAATCATTTGAAACTCAGAAAGAAGGAACATCCGAAGTTTCATTGAGAAAACTTATTAATGTATGTTTATAGAATTTTACCATTGATAATAATACTCTCAATTTTCTTTGAGGTGATACACTCACTTTCTAGAAATGTCTGCTAAGTATACACTTCTGACAGATATAGCAATTCATCTTTGAGTCAGCTTTTATGTGTGCATGTTTATGACACAAAATATTTATGTTCCGTTGAGCAAACTGGTCAACGTATGTAACATATCTGGAGTGCTTTCAGTTCCTTTAGCTCCTGCCTAGAAAGACTGTTACCTTTCTCTGTCTTTAAAGTGCCTGCTTTTCTCATACCACCTTTCCCTAATTTTAACAATTCATTTGACTTTTTATTTCTCAAATACGAGAACAGATGTAATAGTTCAATTTCCCTGACTTATTTTACTAAATATTGTAGTCTCAAGTTCCAACAATTTTTCTGCAAGTGACATGATTTCATTCTTTATGACTGAATAATATTTCATCAGTTACATATATAGTCATTCTCCAAATAAAAACAATGTCCCATGGAAAAAATGATTGATTCAGTTTACCACTCAGATGGGTCACACATGTGCTTTTCCTTGTGTCAAGAATCCTGCAATGGAATGGAGCAGGAGGGCCTTACATGTGCTTCCCATTTTCTCTTGCAGAACATTAAAATAACTAGTACATAAGGTCATGATTTCATGGAATTAATGATTTTTACTGGCCCATTGATGACAGGTTTCAAGTGAAGCGTTTGGTGTTTTTGTTGCTGTTGTTTGGCTGTTTTCTCTGTCAGTGATTGTGAGTCCATGAATAACGCAATGACTGTAGTGGCCTAGGGACTTGTGGCTTCAATTCCTGCTAAGGACATTATTTTCACATCATCACGAAGTTCACTTTAGTAGAAAACCATGAAACCTTACAGAATTATTATTGCCTTAGTTTCATCTTGTTTATCTCTTGATAAAGTCTTAGGGATAAAGTCTAGAGACCCAGAGATCACACCTTCAGACCCACTGATTTAGGTCATTGTAAAAATGTCCTCCCCTTCCCGCTTTTGTATCTTCCTAGTTTGCTGTGTGAGTGTTATATAAACGTCCCAACACACTCTCAGAAAAACAAGCTTTGGACCATAGGCTTCAATGACTTAGCGGGGAAAACATTTGGATTCACCTGAATTATTTCCTTTGTATTACTCTGTTGCTCGGTTCTCTTTGTTCTTTGATTCTACCTCCCCTCTGCCTTTCCTGGCCTTCTAAGGTCAGGGATCCTGCTTCAGTGCTTCAGGATCATGGTAGGGACATTTTCCTAGCATTTTATCTCTTTTTTTTCTTTTGTTCCCTTTCTTCTCTCCCTTTTTAAGGTACTAGGCTAGCATTTAATCCATAGCCTCTGCACATTCACACTGAGCTATAATCTCAGCCTGTTTTACTTTATAAATTTTGAAATAGGATCTCACTAAATTCTTATATAGTTCAGGTTGCCCTTGAATTTGTAATCCTCCTGCCTCAGGTTCTCAAGGTGTTGGGATTACAGGGATCCATCACCATGCTTGGCTTTACCTCTGCTTTCAAACCCTTGTGTTCTGTGTTGTGTACAAAAGACCATCCTTTGGCATGGATACTACTGGACTGTTCTATTTTTCTCAAGCTATGATAGTTCATTTATACTTTAATCTGTACTCCAAGCCCTGTTTTAAATTCTCACAGTCTCACCTATTCCTTAATATTTTAAAATCTGTTGTTTATTCTGGAGGATATTATGGACTGTAACAATGCTAAGCCTATAAGCATCTTAATCTTTATTTGTAGTATTTTTCTTCACGTCTTTTAGTATTTCTCTCCATAACTTTAATTTGCATTATTTGGTCACTCTGCCAATTCTTTCTGTTATTTTTATAAATTTTTTATTCCTTTATTGCTTCCAACATGTGGAAGTTTGGAGCTCACTGCTCACCATTTTCATGTCTTCCAAAGCAATCTCAAATTCTTTTTATCTGGATTTAACCAATGTGTTGATAGATCCAATCTACATTTCTTTTTCTTTTCTTTTCTTTTTTATGGTTAAAATTATTCTATTATATTAAATGTTGTAGTTAAGAGTATTTCCCTCAATTTTTAAAATTTAATTTAATTTATTGGTACATTATATATACACATAACAATTATACTCCACATTGAGAATTTGTACCAGTATATGACATAACTTAATTCTCATTTTCCCCTTCACCCACCCACCCTACAACCTCCCACTCCTATATACATGAGCTTTGTTTCCCTTTTTTTTAACTTTACTTTTTTTAGAGATTTTTTGAATACTTTCTATTTATCAAGGTCTTTTAAAAATTGTATTAGTGCATATTTTCAGTTCATGAACTTTACAGTCTTGAGGAGTGATTACATGTACATACCACAGCTTGTTTCTTTTTTAAAAATTTCTTTCCTCCTCCCTCCCTCTCCCTCTCTCCTCCAGTGAACGTTTCTAACTTTTTTATTTCTAACGCCATATTGAGAATTTATACCATTATATGTGTCAGTATAAAGTATCAGGTTCTGATATACATGAGTTTGATATACATTTTCGGTAGAAATGCAACATACTTCAATTAATCTTACTTTCTTATCTAAACTTTTCTTAGCATTATCATCAACCCCTGAGTTCCCCAAGTTGAAGCCCATCCTTGACTCTCGTGGGCATCATCTATAAGTCATTCACTCTAGTCTCTGTTTCTTGGTAAAATCCTTTTGAAATATGGATTAATGTTAAGACAGTATACAGCCTAGTTAGCTTGTTGATAGCCTGGATTTTTCATCTGTAAAATTCAGCTTCCGTTAGTCCCTACTCCCTAAGGCTTTCATGTCAGTACTAAATGAGGTTTTTTTTTTTTTTTAATTTAGAAAGCATGTACAAGGGTCCTGCCACAAGTAAGAATGGGATAATTATTGGCTAAACGAAAGTATGAACTGCTCTCACACCTTTTCCATCCAACATTCGATCACCATGATTACTGGTTTTTCCTTTTTAATTCCTGTTATTCTTGGTAACACTCTTTTAGTTCAGCTTTTTTTTTTTTTGCTCATACAGAATTATGCAGAAAGCTCTTAATTTTTTATCTTCCTTGTTGCACATTCACCTTATACACTGTTTCTAAACTGAGATTTTGAAATGGAAATTGGACCCTGCGATTACTGATCATGCTTGTTGGTTCTCCTCATTTGCAGGATAAAGTCACCTCTCTTGTTCCCAAAGGCTCTTCGGACAACACTTCTGGCTTCATCTCTGGATGATTACGGTTTGCTCTTTGACTCTTTGAGTACTGAACAGCTAATGGTTTATTTCCCCTGAATGCTGAGTGGCTAATAAAGATCTTCCCTGTTTTCTCTTGTCACTGCATTTTGCTTCATTTTCTCCTGTAGCACAGAGCAGATATAAGAAATGTTTGTCAGTTGATTGTAAGATAATGTTACTGTTGACAGTGCAGGCTAGAAATGATAAGATATAGCAGATTGCCAATCACTTCTCTAGCTATTAATTAACAGGAACATGCAGCAGAATCAGTGGTCAGGTATATGCTAGATACATGACAAAAATATCTTCGACATTAATGCACTTGTGTCAAACAACTAGTTATCATTTTCCTATAAACATTCTCAGTGAAATAATAATTGAAGATAGCCTAAATACAAATATTTTTATATTATGACTAGGATAATTTTTCAAATAACATTTATAGAAATGGAAATGCCCACACAAATATTTTGATGGAATTGAACTATCACAATTTAACTTATTGTTTTAGTGTAAAGGTAAGAAAAAGTCCTATCAAACTAGTATTAGTTTACAATTGGTGAGCAGGAATTTCTGCCCATTATTTTGGATTGTATATTCCAGCTTTCATCTGCAGCCATTTTAAGGCACAGGACAATGCACTAACCCAAGTTGTCTTCTATTTCTCTGTCCTTTGATCCTTTTTAAATAGGGACTTTGGATGAAGTAAATGTATTTTAATGTTTTACACTATAATTTTCTTATCTTCACAGAATGTTTCCTCATTTTTTTTCTGACAGTACTATATAAACTTTATATAGGAAAAGTTATTTCATACAACTTTCTATGAACTTACAAATTCTGTAGAAAGAATATCCAAGAAATGTTTTATTAAAAATTAAAATCAATTTGCTAGCAGGAAAACTGAGTGTATATTTTCCTACTTGTAGGCTTATGATTATACTCTCCCTGCCCTCATTTCTACTGCAAGAATCCAGGCAAACATTAGACTTTGGATTTAAGAAGTCTGATTTCGGGCCGGAGGGTTAGCTCAGTGGTTCCGGCGCCTGCCTCGCAAGCGCAAGGTCCTGAGTTCAATCCCCGGAAACCACATACAATGCTGGGCGTGGAGACTCACGCCCACCAGCAATCAACACCGCATACCACAATGCCGGGCGTGGTGGCTCACGCCTGTAAATCCCAGCACTCAGGAGGCAGGGACAAGGAGGATTGCTGAGTTCGCGGCGGCTTGCCTGGGCACCATAGTGAGCTCAGGGCCAGCCTGAACTACAAAGCGAGACCCTGTCTCCAAAAAGCAAAAAAAAAAAGTCTGATTTCTAAATTCCTTCTAAGTAATATTGTAGTATTAAAATGTATATTCTTAAAGAAACAAATTTATATTTGAAATATTTTCTGGTATTAAAAAAGTTCTAAAATCTTAATATCTCCACAATGATCATCTTTATATTTCTTTAATCATGATAGGAATTTCAAGTGTACAACACAGTATTTATACTTAATTATGAATAATGTCCAAGTGTCTAAATATCATTTTCTAAAATGTAAATTCATACAAAGAGGAGATTCTCAGAAAGGGACAGTATGTTGACTACTAACCTATGTTCAGCACAGATGAATATAATATACTTGACTGTATGGGGTTCTCAACTCTTATAAGAGTTTCACATATCTTATATATTTCTGAAAGAATGTCATTGCATGAGGGCATCCTTAACAAATCTAGGCATAGCCACTTATCTAGCTTTAAGTGGTGTCTCAGTCTCCAACCTTGAGGTCAGAACAGATTTTCTGAAATAATAAAGTCATTCACCCCAAGTTCATGTATTGTGCTTATATGATTTTATTTTCAGTTTAAAAAGATATTCAGCCTTGGATTCTTTTTTTTTTTTTTTTTTTTTTTTTTTTTTTTTTTCTTTTTGGAGCCAGGGTCTCACTTTGTAGTTCAGGTTGGCCCTGAGCTCACTATGGTGCCCAGGCAAGCCACCGCGAACTCAGCAATCCTCCTGTCTCTGCCTCCCGAGTGCTGGAATTACAGGCGTGAGCCACCACGCCCGACATTGTGGTATGGGGTATTGCTTGCTGGTGGGTGTGAGTCTCCACACCCAGCATTATATGTGGTTACCAGGGATCAAACTCAGGTCATTGCGCTTGCAAGGCAAGCGCCGGAACCACTGAGCTAACCCTCCGGCCCCCTGGAGATTCATATTTTTAATAAGTTTGCTTATAAATTTTAAGGCAATTTCAATACTGGTTCTTAAAACAGGAAATGTTTCTAGAAGTGTATAATCATACATAATCACTAATTTGAAAGACTACTTCACTTAAATATTAGCGTTCTAGATTGCCTGCTTTTTTTCAAGGAAAATTTTACTTACTGTGGTATTGCACATATGCTACTCTAGAAAATTGTCAGTAGCACGTATGTTCAAATATTGTTAGGGCCAATCACAATATATAGGAGGAATTTTTTAAGGTTTTGAATAGATATTTGAGCTCAGCAAAGCCCCAAGGATATACACAGTTCTCTAAGAGAAGGCCAACCTATGCACTGAACAGAGAAGATGATGATACTGTTGAGAAAAGTAGTTGTCATAGAAAAGAAGAAATTGTGAGGGGGAATTTGTGTGTTCAATGGAGAAGAAAAAGCTATTAATAGGGATAGAGCTGGGATGCTGGGATAACAACTTAATAATGGAAGTAAGGAAGGTAGTCCTTGTACACTACAGAAAGTGCTCTGTTATGTATCCTGTGACTTTATTCAATTCCCTTATTATTTATGACATTTTTTTTTCTTTTTGAGACAGGGTCTCGCTTGACATTTTTATTTGGGAAAATTTCAACTTCATTTTGCATGGGGTTACACACCTTAAATTATAACAATGAGGAAAAGAAATGACTTTACTTTGAAACCCCATACAACTCTTTAGCGAGGCTTCTGCTTCATCAGTGAAAGCCCCCTGGCTCAGGGAGTCTACCAGTAGCGCATCCAAGGCCACTGAAGACTGCTTTGCTGAGCTGCTTTCTAAGTCCACCCTAAGCACTTTATTAATAACCTTACCTTGCAAAGTCAATAGATCTGCTTTAGGGCACTATATATGTTGATTTGTAGATAAAATCCTGCATGAAGAATTCATCAGTTCCTTTCATTATGTGTACATCTTTCTTTATGGCTTGCAATCTTTGTTTCCCATGGCAACCAATAGCTTGTCCTGCATTTTATTCAGGGTGGAAAACAACCTAGATATCAAGTTATGAATTTCCTTGTCATAATTATGCACTCTCATATTCAAGTAAACGTGTAATTATTTGAATGGTTTGTAAAGTCCTACATGATCTGTGTCCCTATTTATTCCCTTTAGCTGTGTGACCACATTTCGTGCCACTTTCTCAATTCCTCCATATTGCTTTACGATCTTTGCACTTGAACTCTCTCTCTCATATATCTCTGATGCTTGCTCCATTACCTCTGTAAGACGTTGTCAGTTAGATCAAACAAGTCAATAAACTTTTTCCTGATCAATCTTTTTTTTTTTTTTTTTTTGCGGTACCAAGGATTGAACTCAGGTCCTTGTGCTTCCAAGGTAGGCGCGGTACCACTTCAGCTACATTCCCAGCTTCTCCTGACCAATCTTTTAAAGTAGCGTCTACACTATGGAACACACATCACATCCCCATGCCTTACTTAACCTTATGTCAATACCCTTCTCTGTACCCATCTCCCAGTGGGTTGTGTGCCCTGCAATGCTCAAAGATTCCCGATTCAGTGTATACTTTTCCTGGGCCAATAACTAGCTTTGGGAATAGTGTTCCAGGTGCATTCTGCAATTTCAAGAAACCATGGCTCCTTCCATTTTACTTCCGCAGCTTTCCCAAGGCTGGGAGGGCCTGCTCAGATTACCTTGCTGTAGGCGGAGCCGTGTGTGAGTCTCAGCAGAACTGTCCCTATCACTTTAGCTGACCTTCTGTGTGAGCGATCTATAGTCAGCCAACCTCAGGCTAAATCAGCATATTGATGAACCTCAAACGAATATTCAATAAACATCTCGCTGAATGCAGCAGTTTTATGGTAATAGTAAATGAAGAGACTCACCATTAAGAATTTATTGAAATGGAGTTTTGTGTAATAATTATCATTGACCATCCTATTAAACTTTACTTGTGTGCATTATTTTTTACCTTTTAGTGTTTACTCCATTAAAGCAGGGAAATTTTGTTTAGTATAGAGTTGGTTCTCAATAAATATTTATGGAACGAATAAATTCACACATACTTGCTGTAAGTTCTGTCCATATGTGTTCATTATTCTGGGGCCTGGAATGGTATTGCTGATAGACTTTATCAGACAATTTATTCTTTCTCTCACACACACCAATGCACAAATGATTTAATTATATTTGGAACTTTATATATGGCTTTTTGGAAGTTACTTGGCGACTCTTGTTGGTACTTCATGCATTACTTAACTTGTTGTTATTACTCTCCTGATGACTGGCTGAATTAAAGAAGTTGTAATCAAAATGCTTGTGGCTCAGGCAAATGCCCACTGGAAAATATTTCTCCCCTCTTTCTCTGGTTTGAATTATCAAAAGTATTGAAAAACAATCAGTAAACAGGTTCACTCATGTGTTATGGACTGGATATTATTCCACATTCATCAGCTGAAGTTCTTTTCTGCTATAGGATGATACTGGAAGATGGGGCCTTTGGCTGGTTGTCAGATCATTTCCTTATGGTGGGATTAGGGTCCTAAGGAGAGACAAGGGAGGATTTTCTCCTTTTATTCTGGCTTCTTCTCTCCCAGTTCTTTGCCCTGTGAAGATACAAAAACGAAGACCATCTGCAAGTCAGTAGGAGGTGTAGAATAGAACTTGGAATCCTGCTGGCACCCTGTCTCCAGGATGGGGCCTAGGGTGGGGTGCTATTTGCCACCTTAACCCTCTGGAGAGAGAGGATAGCTAAAAGAACTCTGAAGATAACATGTAATTATAAATGGCATCTTCTGGCAAAAATGGAGCCTCAAAATTTATATTTATAGCCCACTACTCCCAACTTTTAGGGTAAAATAAGGGTAAAATAAAACTTTTAGGGTAAAATAAGATGCATCATTATGTGCTCTTGAGGAAATATTGATGAACCATCTATTACTCCTCTCTGGGAAATAATAATTCTTGGTATTTTATAAGTAATAGGAAATTTCCATCATCACAACAGTTACAATGTAAATGTTTATTTCTCCCGAACTTTGCTTGTTTGAGATTATTTCAGAAATTCAACTATTCAACATCACTTATTAAAAATCCTTACTTATATGTTTCTCATTTAGCCCATAATAAGCTTTTTGTTGAAGAAATAATTTTAGGTCCTTTGTTCCACTGGTATTATTGAATTGGTCTAATGACATAAAAGCTAAAAGATGCAATTAATTCTCTTCATTTGTGTTCTTGAGAGTCCCTGGCATATGGGTTATAATTGAAGGAGATATTGGGTTTCCTACATTTGGAAAGAGAAGTTGAATAAAAAAATTAACTTTTTATAATTGAAGTCTTGTCTGTGTTATTTACAAGGCTTACTCATTATGCTATCATAGATGATTCCTTTTATTTCTGAATGAACATTTTTAAATATTTTAATTTAAATTCAACTTAACTTCAAGTATTTTCACAACACAATTTTAACGTATTAATAGTCCATCTGTGAAATAGTAAACAAATGAGTCTGTTTCTTTCCCATCTCTATGGCTGGCAAGATGTCTTATGAATAGACCAAAAATGTTCTGAAAACGTCTATACCTAAGTGAAATGGAAATCTTTAACAGTTTTAAAAGTTCTTGCTGTTGCAACATATTATAACTTTTCTTTTTGCACTTAGATAAATGAAACATATGCATTATTTAGTTGAAATTTCTTGGACTTAAGTTCCTTGTGCATGTGGCCATATGTGAATACACAAATATGGTTACATGTATCACATATGCTGATAGTTTGTATTTATATCGAAAACAAAATTTGAGAAGCTTCTCCTCTATTGAAGATTTCTTTCTTCTTTTTCAGCCCTTGGTTGCTTCCTCTAACTAATTTCCATATCTGGGGGGGGGTGTTGCAAATTTCTTATGCTTTCCCAGCTTTCAAAAGTATATGACTGAGAAGTAACCTTGGAACTATGAAATAACTTCTACAAAATCATAATTGCTTATTTCAGAGTCACCTTGAGAAAACACAGATGTGTTACACGTGGTCCATTATTGACTTTCAATTTTGTTAATTATCTTTTTGCTGTCTACCTTTCCTCAGTTGTCTGCTTCATCACAGGCACAAGAGTGAATATAGAACTTTTAAGAGATGAGCATCTATTAAGAATCTCTTTCTGGGGGGCCGGAGATTTAGCTCAGTGGTTCCGGCGCCTGCCTCGCAAGCGCAAGGTCCTGAGTTCAATCCCTGGTAACCACATACAATGCTGGGCATGGTGACTCATGCCCACCAGCCATCAATACCACATACCACAGTGCCAGGCGTGGTGGGTCACGCCTGTAATCCCAGCACTCGGGAGGCAGAGACAGGAGGATTGCTGAGTTCCAGGCTTGCCTGGGCTACATAGTGAGCTCAGAGTCAGCCTGAACTACAAAGCGAGACCCTGTCTCAAAAAAAAAAAATCTCTTTCTGTAAATTTTGGGTGTGGAAAAAAACAATCTGCAAACTAAGGAGATGGTCTTATCTCCTCTTCTGTCATCCCTCCTCAAGCAGATGTCTCAAATAGCTGTTTCTGGTGCCAAAGGAGACTGTTTGAGTTCTATGCTCCAAGTTCCCAGGAAAGATTCTGAAAGATTTTGAAATATGCAAATATTGGTCCTTCTCATACAATGACATTTAATTGCATGTAACAACCACAAGAACAAGGGGCTGTGGTTACATAAAAGCAGGAAACCTTTTCTATCATCTTAGCAACCCAGTTCTGCCACATTAACTTGACTGAATTTTCTTGTTTGCAGGAAAAGGAGGCAATTAGTTCAGGAAAAGTCATCCCCACGCACAGAACAGAAGCCTGCCTGACCCAGATGCTCTTCTGTGTTTGCTTTCTCTCTTCCCAGTGAGTGTTTCGAATGCAGACTTCACGCAAGCTTACAATATTGTGACAGGTCCTACTGACTGAGCTCTACGTGATGTTCTTCTCCAAATGAACTTGGAGGGATTCCCAGCTTGGGTGCTATTGGATTTAGCTCCCCACATTCTCTTTATAAGAAGACAAACAAGGAATTATTGGTTGGGAGGAAAGCTTGAGCAATAAGCAAACACATATGTAATGGTGAGCCAAAGAAAATTATTGCCAGGGTTGTGAAAATCAAATTCGAGTTGTTTGTGTTCGGATAGAAGATCAAAAGTGTGCTGGGGAGATTTGAAGGTGAAATATCTGTCCAAAGAAGTTACTTGGAACACTTTACCAAAGGGGTGAACTTCCTGAGTATAGAGGAATTATTTCTCATCAGACCACACACACACACACACACACACACACACACACACACACATTTCAGTCTCATCTACTAGTGTTTTAACAGTGCTACGGTGTGTCATCCTGAATCTTCACATTATAGGTAGGAATATTAAGATGGGAGATAAATTGCTCAAGATTGTAAACATAATGTGGAATATAATTGAGTGTTGACTGGGTAGTTATTTGCTGGGATACAGTTACAATCACTTTCTTCTACTGCTGATCATTATATCTGACAGCATGGGTGTTGGAGTTTGATAAGCTGAATTTAGATCCCAGTTCAGACATTTCTAATTTATGCACAAGGTATGACAGTAATATATGATGAGTGTTTACATTTTTTAAAATGAATTGCTCTAAAGACACATTATGATGAATCCTCTTCAAGAAACTCCCAATCACTTTAAACCCATTTTCTTATTGTTTTTGCCACTTTCTGAAGGCATTCTAGACATTCTGGGTTTAAATGTCTTTAGTTGCATTGCTCTGGCTGTATGTTATACCGAACTGATTCCTACCACCTTTCATGATCATTTTGACTTTTTTTAAGAGGCAGAAGTTGCTTTGCGCCTGGTCCAGTGGATAACGTTTTACCATGAGGTTCTTATAGCTTGCCTTTTCTTTGGATGGCATCTGGTAGCATTATTTGTGATATTTTTCATCACACTCTGGAAGAACACTTGGGAAGGAGAACTTCTAGAATCTTTTTGGTCAATGACAAGAACAATGGGACAACTGTACTTGAAGAAAGGGTGGAATTCTTTGGGGGGGGGATTATTGGCCCTATGTTTTTTACAGTACCCATTTTCAAAATTTAAATATTGGTTTTACACTTTGGTTAATCCCTGTATCTTTGATTAGGTGTTTAACTTCCACAAATCTCAACTAATTCTTTTATGAAGTTAAGATAACACCAATTGAATGCTGTTTAGAAATTAGACATGTTTAGCACATTTACTTGGATGGAAACTATTGAATTAAAAATGAGTCTCTTGATCTGAACTTTATATGCTGCATATTAAATGAGACAAGCATCTCTTCTGTGAGGTGCTTTGCTCATCCCTTCATCTGAGTCATTCTTCATTTATCTCTATCTCACCCACATGGGGGAGAACTAAAAAATTCCCACATTTGCTGAAAATGTACTGCATGTTTGCTCTTTTTTACAATAAAATTTTCTGAAAAAGCACATCTTGGAGTCAAAGTTGAGGTCCGACCCTCTATCTTTGCCCTCATTGTGCTTAGTTTTAAATAGAAAGAACATTTTCACAGTGACATATATCACATGAATTATTGTAATATTCCAAAAATCTGCGTCATAAACCACTTCTTCCTTTTAAGTAGAAATGGTATTTTAGTTGAGTAATACCTTCCTACATTGTGCTGTTATCAGTGAGTGTTTTGCAACAGGTAGGTTTGCACAAAGGTTGATAGCTAGAATACATTTCCACATATCTTTTCTAGATTGTAAACTTCCTCAAAGACATGCTCACTTTTTCTTGGTGGTACTAAGCGTTTCTTTTTTCCAAACTGATTTAAGTACATTATTTTGGTACTTTAACAAATATCGAGTCTATTTCATTAAGAAGTTGGAGGAAAGTCATAGGAACACTGTAGAATCATTGTCTTTGTTAATCCCTTCCCTGACCTTGTGTCCCCATTTACCAGCCCACATCACTAGATTCCTTCAAAATCATTTTTCCCAAATTGTATTACTCATGTACTCTCTATTTTATCACTTGCTACTGCTTTTCTACCTGCTACATTTGTTTTTCACTTTTAATGTCTTTTAAAATTAGCCTCCACAAAGTCACTAATGACTTTTTTCCTGATAGAACTAATGGCTCATCTCTTTCCCAGCCTATTCACATTCTCTTTCTGAAATACTTTCTTGTCTTGGTTTTTTATAACACCACACTATCCTCTTTTCCTCATATCTGCTGGCAACTCTATTTACCCTCCCTGAAATCTGGATATTGGGATTTCTTACATATAAGTCCTAGGATCCCTTGATAACATATTTTCCCTGGATAAGTCTATCTACTCCTATTCCTTTAAATATAAGCTCACTTCTAACAACTATCAATACTCCATTTCTACTTTAAACCTCTATTCTGCTGTGTTTATTCTGTTAGCTGATGAATGTCTATAGTTTCAAAACTGGTGGCATTCCAAACTTCATGGCCACTACATTTAACTGATTTCATATCTAAAATTTTTCTCAATCCATATTTTCCCATTTTAGTGAATGACATAGTATTCACATGGCTCCTAAACCAGAAACTTTTAGTGATGGAGATGATTCTTCTCCCTTGCTTGTTCCCAAAAGCCATCCAAAAATAATGTCGCTATCTAAAGCCACCCTTCTGCCTTTTGCACTGCTACAACCATATTTCTCTACCACTTGTATCTGGACTCTTGAATCAGCCTCAAAGTGAATACCCTTGTAAATGCAAACTGTGGGGGTCCATTTAGCACATAAATATGATCCTGTTATATTCTACTTTAAATTCATCAATGGCCATTGTGCTCAGTCCCTTGGACAGTGTGACTCTTACTTATCTTCAAAACTCATCTTGTTCACCCTCTTACTGTATTTCAGGCACAGTGGCTCCATTTCATTGCTAGGATGTGCCAAGTTATTTCCTTTCTTAATATCATGGTATAAACATATTCTGTCTATTCTTCTCTGTATCACTCATGAGTTATTCCTATTCTGCAGGTCACTTTACAACTTAGTGTCATAGATTGGACCTCCTTATATTAATGTAACTGATTGCCTCTTTGTCCTCTAGCATAGCCTTCATTAACTTCCTTGATAGCACCCAACATAATTAGTATTTAAATGCTTACTTATCAGTCCACTTGTATTACCCTCTCATTGGTAGATTATACAGTTCATTATTTCAGGGACTAGCTTTGTTTCATGCATTATATACTTAGTACCTCACAGGATGACTTGTCATAATAGGTGCTCCATAAATATTTATTAAGCCAGATGGAATTGAAACTTGTTATGAGATAGTATTGTGTGCTAGCATTCCTTAGAGAAGAGCAAAATAAAGGACAATCACAGTTGTAGAGATCTGGACATGTTTTTGAGCTCCTGGGGTTTGCAGTTATTAAAACCTCTATGAACTTAAATCCAAGTACAATATGAAGTCTATAAAGAAGCAGTTAAAGGGAGACACAGCTGAACACTGTTCATGGTCTCTGGATCCCTGAATGATTCCCGGAGTCATTTTTGAAAATACTGTCCTCAAGGCAGAAAAAGGAGTTTATAGCATGAAAATGACCCAGTCACTTTATCTGGTGAACTGTTCCTTTCATAGAGCTGATGGAAGATTAATAGACCATGGCAGCTTAGAAAATACAAGTGTCGTTGGATTGAGATCCCTTTAATGGAAAAAGTACTTCTCTCCCTTTACAATGTGTAGGATAAAAATATTAAGTAAGTAATAACTCTTGTTCTTATTAGTCATCCAGCTTCTTTCTCCAATAAGTAAATATTAGGGCAGAATCAGGGTATGCTACATAATATTTGAATTCTTTGCCTACTTGTGAATAGCATTTGATAAATTTAAAGCCTCATTCCAGCAATTTTTATCTCTTGTAGAGATGGAGCAATAGGGACTAGATTCAGCTTCTTGCTTGAAAAAACTAAAAATATATGCAGGTCAATTCCAAGCTTTTAGACGTCAAGCACCAAAGGATAATAATGACTGGGAGATGGAAAACACTCAAGGTGAACCTGTAGACTGTACCAACTTTTTGCCTATAACTGAGACTACAATGTAAGGAGGGGAAACCCAGACAGAACCTGGTGAACTCATTCTACTGAAGAAAGAACTGGAAGTCAATGGAGGCCAAGGTGGCTTCAGTCAGCATAGCAGAGTATAGGAAAAGGGAGCAGCGAATATGCACATTTTGTTAGGCATCCTTCCAGCCTGTACATGGATAAAAATGTTGATATTCAAATGAGGGATTTGTCTGGGGCCAAACGAAATGCCTCTTGCAGGAATTTATCTGTACTGCAACAAAAACTGAGGATGCTCAATCTTGGAAACAACCCAGATGCCCATCAACTGGAGACTGGATAAGGAAGATGTGGTTATTTTATAAAATGGAGTGTTATTATGCCATAAAGAATGACAAGATTGATTCATTTATGTGCAAATGGAGACACTTGGAGGACACACTAATGAGTGAAATAAATAGATAACAGATAGGCAAATACCAGATCTTCTCTTGGATATGAGCACCTGCAGATGCAAATGAGCTCTAGAAAGTATGACATTTTTTGTAGAATGGGAAATTTCCATAGGAAATTTGGTGTGGGAATGTAATGAGGGGAAGGAATAAATATGATTCAGAAAGAAAATAAAAGAGCATGTATATAGGGGGTAGGGAGGTGTTGGTGGGGAGGGATATGGGTAAAAATGAGAATTAACTTGTGTCGTATATTGGTACAAATTCCCTGATGTTATGTGTGATTGTGAGATGCATATAAATTATACCAATAATGAATTCAATTTAAAAAGACTGAGGATAATGTCTATTTGGCCAGATTAAAATAACTTCTAATTTATGGGGTATCATGAGAAATACTCAATGCCTCACTAATGAAGAAAATTAACCTTAGTCTAAGTTCTATTCCATTCCTGCCTAATTAAACTGAAATTCAATACCCAAGAAGGACTATACTATATTTGAGTTTCGTATGTCTATCTCAGAAAAGAGGTGAGGAACAGTTTTGGAAATAAAAATGTATCAAGCATTTGAGAATATGAAATTTCAATATTAGCATATAATAAGAATATTCCTTGATACTCTAAAAATGGCAAAATAGAATTCATAATGAAAAGAAAAATCAAACAACCAGAACAATCCAAAGCAATATGCATGACAGAATTAAAAGACAAGGCTGTTAAAAGTTATTGTAATTATGCTACATATACATATTACATATAGCTTAGGGAAGGAGTAGGTATATTTAGTAGGGACATGGAAAACAACATGCTCCTAAATTAAACTTTTAAAGATAAAATGACTGAGATGGCAAATACAGTAGATGACAGTAGCTGCATGTTGGACAAGATAGAAGAAAAAGTAGTGATCTTAAAGACCGATCATTAAAAACTGCTCAGAATGGAACACAGAGAAGAAAAGAATGAACAAAATAAAAATAACATTTGAGATCTGTAGAGAAGCTTAAAGCAGCCTACTATATGTACAATAGAGCCTCAAAAGGAAAAAAAGAGCAAAGCAAATATGAAATATGACAGAAAAGAATTTAAAGTGGTAGAAAAATATTCCATGATGATAGTAATCAAAATAAATGTGGGGAGCTGGAGATTTAGCTCAGTGGTTCTAGCACCTGCTTAGCAAGCACAAGATCCTTGGTTCGATCCTCAGTAGCTACATACAACAATGCTGGGCGTGGTGACTCATGCCCACCAGCAATCAGTACCACATACCACAGTGCCAGGTGTGGTGGCTCATGCCTGTAATCCCAGCACTAGGGAGGCAGAGGCAGGAGGATTGCTGAGTTCGAGGTTTGCCTGGGCTACATAGTGAACTCAGGGCCAGCCTGAACTACAAAATGAGACCCTGTCTCAAAAACAAACAAACAAACAAACAAACAAAATAAAACAATTGTGAGGTGGTTATTTTAATTCCAGACAAAGTGGACTTCAAAAATAAAGACAGCTATTTCATGATATAAGGAAGTTAATTCTTTAAGAGAAAATATCATTCCTAATTATTCACACATTTAATAATAGTGCCTGAAAATACATCAAACAAAAACTGAAAGAGCTCTAAGAAGAAAAACACAAATTCAAAATTATGGTTGAACATTTTTAAAAAAAATGCTTAATCTCAATATTGATTGAGCAAGCAGACAGAAAATCCATACGGTGTAAAAGACCTGAATAGTACTCTCATCCATTTTGAGCAGATCAGCGTATGTGAAACTGATGTTCACTAACATTGTGTTACCAGGCTTGGCTGGGAGGACCAGACCAACTCCAGGCTGTCAGGCACAGTTTTTATGTTTCCCAAGACAAATGAAAATGAAACCAGGTAAGAGAAATCAAGAAGTAAAGAAAAGGTAGGTCTGGTAAAGACAAGAGAATGATTAACATGCAGTATGTACTCTATCCTCTTGGTCAGGTTCTCTGCAGTACTTAGGCTCATCCTGTTAGCATTATTCTCTAGAGAATCCTGATTAATTTGAGATATATTTTATGTCTTAGAATAATGTATTTTCACTGTAAATAATAAGTGATGCTGGTAAGTCTAGAACCTATAGTCTGTGCCAGCAAATGGCAGGTACAGAGGAGCTATGTTGGAGTTCATCTCTCTTTGCTGAGAAATTTCTTCTCTCAGAGGAAGTCAGCTCTTTGTTTTATTCAGACCTTCAGCTGATCGAATGATGTTTGCCTAGATTCTGGAGAGTAAGTTGCATTACTCAGAGCCCACCTATTTAAATATTAATCACATCCCAAAACACCACTGCACAAACATCCAACATAATGTTGAACCATGTATTTGGACACTGTGGTACAGTCCAGCTGACACAATGTTAACCTTCACAACCAAAATATGTTTGTCACTCACTAGAAAAGGAATATATTCCAGAGCATGGAAGGACTGGTTGGTCTATAGAAGCCAAATTCTTCCTACTACTGAGACCAGAGATGTTTTTCCCTGTTATATTTTCTTTTCTTTTCCTTTTTTTTTTTTTTTTGAGACAGGGTCTCACTTTGTAGTTCAGGCTGGCTCTGAGCTCACTATGTAGCCCAGGCAAGCCTTGAACTCAGCAATTCCCTGTTATATTTTGTCACATGAATGGAGAAGTCATCTTGCTGTCAATAGGTAGTTTATCAGTCTATTTCCAAAGCAATACATTTATGGGTATCATGCTTAGGAAAGGCCCTTATTATGTTCCTATACTTTACACACAAATTTAGACAGATCACAGGACACCTCGAGGCAAATACTTATAGCATTGTCTGTCATGTGCCTGCATTATTAGATTTCTGAAGTTAATAATAAATTATTTCTGACCTACTCTTTCTGACCTTTGATGAGGTCTGTTTGCAAGATAGTTTGTCTTGAAGCATATTATATGATCAGAGTTTAGCACTATGAATTGGACTTATAATAGCTGAAAATGTGCTCAGAAACAGTCTCGTAATAGCTCTCCTATAGAAAATAACTTTCAGAACAATTGATTAACAGCTCTGCTTGACTATAATGTGAAAAATAGGTTATGCCACTAGTAATTTGAAACTTCTCAGCAAGAGGTAATCAACTTGTAAAAAAACTTTTTATACATTCATTTTATTTTTGTCATTTTGCATTTGTGGCTGTTTCTTGCTTTTTTTTTTTTTACTCTACTGTTATCAATTTCTTATTTGTTCAGCTATGTTTCAAAATTCTTTTGAGTTGTGGTCTTGTCTTTTTTTATAGTTTGTCCCAGAGATGACATCGATGTCAAAAAGTTACAATAAATCTGAGGTTTGTGACAATTAAATATGTTAAAGAACAAATGAAGGAAGGAAAATTAATTGCAGAAAAAAGTAAATAGATACCCAATATAGCCCAACTTAGACTTGATTAAAAAGAATATTTCTGTAAAGATCACAAATTGTGCTCATGTGTCTGTTTGTTGTCTCCAATGAAAGAAAGAATTAAAAAGGAATACTTAGTAATATGATTTATTTCCAATAATTGAGTTGAAGAAATAAAATATCACAAGTACAGATTTTATTTATTCTCTTTCAGTAGTAAGGTATCTTATAGTTTCTTCTATATCTTTTATATTGATATCTTTTATTTTATGTATCTTTTATTGAGATACCTGTTACATTTTATTGAGATACCTGTTACATTTCTGAAATTAGACAAGTCTCTATAGTTAAAAGATTTGGATTCACAATATGAAAATGGCAAATGTAATTTTCATTCTACTAAGGCAGTGGTCAGGAGATGTGATGAGTCTGATGCACCTTAATAAGGAATAAAGTCTTGTATGGTGGTAGAACTTCTATTTGTGAATCTTTCAGTTCTCTAGGAACAGGGACAATTTCTTACCTACTCATTTCCCCCTTCACTTTATTTAAGTGGGCATTTCCCACAGTGCATCTGAGACTGTAGAACACTGAGGCAGTTATCCAGGTGAGTATGATGCCAGTCTGCTTGTACTTGGTGTGGCAGACTATGCCAAGGGGAGTAAAAGTATCAGAGAGGCATCTAAGAACTGCCCCATATAGGATATAGTAGGCCATGTTAAAGATTGTACCATTCTGATTTTAGCCTAATTTCTCCTTTAAAAGATACCTGAGGAAAATGGCATTGCTAGTCTCCAAACAGGACTCTCCATGAATCATGCTTTTAGAGGTCTCATTTGACCCTGCTATTCCCCTGCTGGGTATATACATGAAAGAAGTACAAGATTCATATCACAGCGACATATGTGCACCCATGTTTATAGCAGCTCAGTTTGTGATAGTTAAACCTTGTAAACAACCCAAATGCTCATCAACTCCAGACTGGAAAAAGGTTTTTTAAAAATAAAACTGAGTATTACTTGGCCATAAAAAGTGATTATGTTGAGTTATTTATAATGAAATGGACATACCTTAGGGACATACTCTTAAGTGAAATAAATCAGTCACATATGTGTAAATATCATATATATCTTTTCTCTGGTATGAGAAACTGAAGGTGTAAATGAGTTCTAGAATACATGATAGATATTGTAAAATAGTAAACATTCAAAGGGAAATGGGGTTTAGGGGTAAGTAAGGAGGGGAAAGAAAAAATTTGATGTTGGAAAAAGGCAGCAAATCTTGTGCATATAGGGGCAGGGGTTGTAGGGTAGGTAGGGGAAGGGGGAAAATGAGAATTAAGTCATGTAATATACTGTTAGAAGTTATCAATATTGAGCATAATTGTGATGTGTGTATATAATGTACCAATAAAGATTAAAAAGAAGAATTCAGACTCATGGAGTATTCTCCTACCACAGTGAATCTAGATAAATAGAAACTGGGGTATGTGATGTTGTAAGTGGATTTTTAAAAGATAGAATATTCTATTTCACATGTTTGCTACAAGATTTAATAAATGGAGAAAACCTTTTACAAGAGAGGGTCTAGGTAATTTCCAAAGCAAGTTTTTGAATAGGTGAGCAAGATTGGGAACCAAAACTCAGAGGAATTGATTTTTTTTCTAAAAGCCTGTTCATCCCTCATTCTGGAAGAATATAATTCACACAAACACATGCTTGACCTTAGAGGAGTTAGCGGAGTAGCAGGAAGGAATTTTTCTGAGTGCCTTTGCCTTGCTGCTGGAATGCTCTGTGGGAATGTCTTCACAGTCTGTTGGACTGTCATGAGGCAGTCATCTTAGTTGAGGACACAGATGAGGTATCTGGAAGGATATTTAAGGCTCTAAGGTTCTACTGCTCTACAAACAGTGATCTGATCCTGACCTTTCCTGTTGCTACAGTCTGCTAGTTTGTGCAAAAGTTAATGGGACAGCTCAGATGTAGGTTGACGACTACATATCCCAAGGATTCATGTGTTAAAAGCCTGGTCCATTTGTACCTATGTTTGCTGGGAGAACTTTTTAGATATTGGTCATAATGGCAGATGATTGGGTCACTGTAGGTGTTATCCTCATTAAAAGTATTCTTGTGAGCCGGGTGTGGTGGCTCATGCCTGTAATCCCAGCACTCGGGAGGCAGAGACAAGAGGACTGCTGAGTTCGAGGCTTGCCTGGGCTACATAGTGAGCTCAGAGCCAGCCTGAACTACAAAGTGAGAACCCATCTCAAAAAAAAAAAAAAGTGTTCTTGTGAGTCTCCAGTTAGCACTTTGCAGAGGGCTACTGAAACAGTGAAAATTTACCTTCTCATTCTGGCTTGTCTTGCCATGTGATGTCTTCCCTTCATATAGACTTCCAGCTGTAATGCTGTCCATCGTGATGGGTGCAGCCAGGAAACCCTCAGCAGAGCCCAGAAAATGTCAACATCATGTTCCTGAAGATCCAAACCTATGAGTTACATAAGGGTCTTATAAAATTTATTATTAAATTTACTGGGACATTTTGGGTATACATCATAATTACATTCATGACTGGGAATTTATACCTGTACCTGATACATCTTGGTTCTAATTTTTTGCCATTCCCCTTCCTTCCCCTATCACCACTCTTCCTTATTTACAAAAGCTTTGTTTCTATTTTTTCCTTCTTTTCTATTTTTCTTTCCCTTCTTTCTTTTCCTCCACCCGCAGTTCCCCTTCCCCTTTGAACATTTTCTTCCTATTTCATAACAAATACACATATGAAAAAATGTTCACCACCACTGGTCATTTGTCAGATGTAAATGAAAGATACAAATGTGATAAGATTCCATTTACCTCCAGAACGAATGGCTGCTATCGAGAAATCAACCAATAACAAATGCTGGCGGGGCTGTGGGAGAAAGGAATCCCTTCCACCATTGGTGAGAGTGTAGACTGGTGCAGCCATGTGGAAATCAGTGTGCAGGTTCCTCAAAAACCTAAAACCAGAAGTTCTACTTGACCCAGCTTCTCCTAGACTCTTCCTGAACGAATTGAAATCATAATACCACCGTGATACATGTTCGCTCATATTTATTACAGTTTGCCTTAGCTAATTCTTGGAATCAGTCCAAATGCCCTTAAACCATGAGAAGATAAAGAAGATGTGTGTGTGTGTGTGTGTGTTTACTATGCTGCTACTCAGCCATAGAAAAGATAAATCAGAGATATTTATAGCTAAATGGATGTACCTTGAGACCACACTCAAGTGAAATACATAAGACGCACCTAGGTAAATACAGAATTGTTTCTCTGGCATGAAGAACTTCAAGTGTAAAGGACTAAAATATAAAATTATCTTCTTTATAAAACCCAGCCTCAAATACCTTGGTACAGCAATGAGAGATGTACAGCTACAATCATGGCTGAAACTTTTCTGAATTATAGTTGCCATACAAATTACATAATATACAGGCTGAAAGAGCTGCCTCAAATCCCATTTCTTTTGGAGACAGATTTGGTGTGGGTTCACCACAGTATGAGATGTGGCCAAAACATTTCATTACATTCTATAAAAGCAAGCTGCTGAAAGTCCTTTGCCTAACATTGTAAAAGATTTAGCAACACCATGTAACAAAGTTACTGCAAAGGATGCAGTTCTAGGCGGGAGAGTGCAAATGTATTTGTTCTATTTCCACAGTAGGAAGCCATTCAGCTGGACCCACTATGATTACTTATTAATTATGTGACCTCAAACTATGATTATTGTATTATCTTCCATTCTTGGTGCCCCAGTATTCCTGCCAACTAATTTTTATCCAGAAAAAAAGGTATTTCTGTTTGGTTCCTGGATTATTTCTTTTACCAGTGAATATTTATGGAAATTCAAGAAGGCGTTAATCTTCAAAACATCTAGAATTTTGAGTGGGGCCCAGAAAACCCTCGAGCACTAACTCAAGATCTTTTCCAGAAATATCTATCAATCGAATGATCAATCGATTGATCTGTCCTGTGAGATTGTGTACAATTGTGTGCAAGCCATTTTTTTTTTTTGAGACAGGGTCTTGCTTTGTAGCTCAGGCTGGCCCTGAGCTCACTATGGAGCCCAGGCAAGCCTCGAACTCAGCAATCCTCCTGCCTCTGCCTCCTGAGTGCTGGGATGACAGGCTTGAGCCACCAAGTGCGGCTACAAGCCATTATTTTTAAAAGGTTTAAGTTATTGAAGTAGTAAATAAAAAAGGTGGAGGTTACTTAAGCTTTTAAATGAGCCTTTTGTTTCATTTTTATTTGAAATCAACAACTGTTCTGCACTGTAGAGGGAATAAGTAGAAAAACCACGATTCAGAAGAAGAAAATGTGATTTGTCTTTCTCAGTATGAAAAAAGAAAAACCGTGACAATGTACTTTTTGTCAATGTTCTTTAAAACTGTAAATTAGATGAATTATGCCTATAAAAAGCAAATTTTTATTGGCCAGAATAATTCAGTATTGATATGTAACTAAAGACACTGATTCAATGAACATATTTAAGAAGGATAAAATTTGGATGCTAGCTCAAAAACGCTCTGAATACTCTGATAGTAAACCCTCTGGTCAGTTTCAGAATGCCCTTCTCTGCATCCCAGTGTATTTGCAATTTTAGACCAAATGGAGGACTTTTCACGTGGGGATAAAATATCTGGCTTTGAGTCACTGAATTGTCTAATGGAATAAGCACAAGAAGCTTTCCAGAGTGATAATGGATGGACAATTTAAACATGCTCTTTAGCTTCCTTAGCCTCTCTAGGGAACAGATATTTTATTCTGTGCAATGAGAATTAGCTTCTGAGGTAACAGTGATGGCACCAGAATTTTCCCAGACATACCTCCAGAGACACTCTCTGGTCCAAACAATCAAACCTTTAGAAATGGGGGTAGTTAATGTTCATAGGATAGAATTTAAATTCAGATCCAAGTAAGACACTGTGATAAATTGCTGTGGCAGTGCACAGATAAGCACCAATTATTCTGAGGGCCATGTACTGGCCTAGCTGAGAGAGTCTAAGGTCGCCTTACCTTCAAATCCTGGAGGGCACCTGAGGACTCCTGTCCTTATAAGGGTGGCATCAATTAGAAGTTTTACAGGGTTTGCAGTATGAATACAGGGAATTAGGCTGTGCACCTCTGTCTAATAAAAATGTTAAAGAATCCTGCTTTGCATTTTCTTGTCTACGAAACAAAGCATGCAATACTAGCTTAATTTTAAGTGTCTCAGAATGTCACTCTTCCCCTGACATACACGACTAATGCGATTTTTCAGTACCAGGGATGGAACTCAGGATCTTGCTCTTTCCAGGTAGGTGTAGCATCACTGATCACCATCCCTGGTCTCTAGCACTGATGTAATTTTGAGTGTTATTCTGAGGCTAGACCTGGGAAAGGAACTTGGACACTATATGTCACTAGTGATAAAGTTTTTGTTTTGCAGGGAGAGATATTCCAGAAGGCTTTAAACCCAGAAGAAGGGATAGGAAGAAAGCTGTCAGAATGAACAACTGCTAATATAGTGAAGGCTGTGTTTATAAGAAAAATATTTTTTCATTTATGTGTGTTTAATTCAGAAGATATAGGTATTCTGCTTCTAATTTGCCTCATCTGCAACAGAAAATGAATGGGTCTCTCCTAAGATTTTGAAAAGTAAAATGATTGAATGTACACAAAACTATAAGGATCATAGTTACTAAGTAATGGGACTGAGAATTATAACCCTAATATGTGGTGTTTGTAGGAGATACTCAAGAGGACAAAGACACTCCAATAATTCTAATCTTGGTTCATGGTAAGTATTTTAGAGAACACAGCATAAAACAAAACTTGCTTTTAGAAATTGATGCTTGTTTAAGATGATGGACTAAGTCTAGCCCTCAAAATATTTCCTTTTCTATTTTCTTAATAACTGTATGAGAGATAAGCACTTGAAAATAAAGCAAAAAATGCAATAGCAACAGATATATAAGTAATCAGGTTTCTTGGGGCTGAGCAGAAAGAATTACGCAGTTAAAAAAAAAAACTCCCTTCTTGAAATTCTTGGATAAATTTTGGAAAGTAACAGACAGGAAGAACTTTCCACCAGCAGATTGTGCTTAGTGTCAGTTGAGTGTGCTGTCTCTGATCACCCAGAGAATTAAAAGCTGAGATGGATTCAGTTTTTTAAGTCTCTGAGGCTTATGGAGGTGATTTTGAGGCAATGAAGGATTCCTCTGGTGATATCAGTAGCAAGCATGCTTACTGCTAAGCCACAACCACATCAGGACCCGAGCCATCTTGTTCTTTATCTCCTTGGACAACTGGGTGAGAAGGATGCCTCTTACTTAAGGGTTTTCACCAGCTGGACACATGATTAGCAATGAAAACAAGTAGAACAGTTGGTGTAATGGAATTGATTTTGTGGGAAGATTAAAAATTTTGAGACAAAAATCCTACTTTTATGAAGAAACAAATTCTGCACACAAAAGATTGTTCTGGATTTAGAAACCATGAATTCTCAAATAAAGCAGTTCAGGAGATGAACTGTAGGAACATGGCATTATTCTTAGGAACTCCATGAAATGCTCTTGAGGTCAAAGAATATAATCTAAAAGCCCAGAATGAAAACAGAGACTATTATTAAGGAAAGGATGAAAATTTGTTTGACAGACCCAGAAACCTAACTTGAATGATTCCTGAAGGGAAGGGAAGGCAAAAAAGTAACACCTATTAAAAAAGGAACATAAATTCAACTCAAAATCAGATGTAAATTTTAAATAATCTCTTGACCACTGAGAGAAAATAAAACCAAAACTACCTAACCAGAATATTATTCAGCTGTTTGATTCAAAGAATCACATAGTTTGTCTTAGGAAAATTACTCCTGAAATTAAAAAAAAGACAAGTATGGATTAAAATTTTATTTAATTTTAATTTAAATACACAGCAGTTACACAATAAAGGGAGTACCATGTAATATTTTCATAGATGTGTACATTGTTTATTGACTAAATCATATTGTAGAAAATTTTGACATAAAAAATCTGAGTTGTTCTTTGGAAAAATCCAGAAAGTCCTTATTGAAATCCAGCAAGATACTAGGCAAAATAAAATTAGATAAAGGAGGCAAAATAAAGAAGTATAAATTGCAATATTAACTTAAAAATATGTAGAAAACTCGAGTCTTACAAATTTTCAAACATTTTTAATCTTAATACACCTTTGAGATAGCTTTATAGGATGATCATATAAATTTGAAGGAATATATTATTGAAATCTTTACAAACCATTCCAAAGAATAAGAAAAAAGATCTATCCCAAATAACTCTTTTTTAATCTATTAGAAACTTGATGCTTATAACACACAAAATTATAGGCCTATTTACTCTACAAAGATTCAAAGTTTCTAAGCAAAATTTGTTAGCAAATAAAATCTATGTATTGTGTTCACTTTGGCAGTGTAAACTAAATATTTATGAAGGGCAAAGATAAATTATAAACAAGTTAAATGTTAGAAAGGCACAAGTGTCTTGAGATGTCTTCTGTCACATCAATACATTAATAAGAAAAATATATAGAAAAGACATTTAATGAAATTCAACACCTATTTATAATAAAAATTATCAGAACAGACATTAGGGATTCTTTCATAGTTGACAAAAATATCTAGCATAAGCCAAAAGCACACATTGTGAAAGACGACTTTGTAGTAATTTTTAATTTTAAAATTGAATATTATCACCACTATAAAATGAAAAGTAAAAGATGTGAAGTTTAAAGGACTGATGTCATTAATTGTAATACAACCTAAACTTAGCATAGATAAAAATGCTTATCAATACAGTGGAATATACTATCAATACACTGAACGATTGCACTGCTGTGCACTGGAAGCCAAGTTGTGAAAGAGAAATGGAAACGTCTGTAGTGCTCTTGAGCAAGAACAAAGCTGGAGGCATCACACAGTCTCATTTCCAAATATAAAGTCAAAGTAAAATTAACAAGGTATTAGCATGAAACATACAGAAAAATGAATACAATACAAAGTTCAGGAGTTTGGTTGATTTTTTTTTTTGTATCACCACTGTAATCTTTTCAAAAAATTTGATGTGGCTTTTGGTTCCTTTCATTCAGCGTCACAAGGGGATCAGCTTTGGAGGAGTTGGGAATTTTGAAGACATTTTATTGCCTTGTTTTCTCACGTTGCATTTTTTTCTTTGTTTTTCGAGTTTAAGATGGAAGATTAAGTGGCAAGCCTTGTTGCTAATATGCATTAGTTAGTGCGCACTTTTCAGTGGTATTCTCTGGGTTTGGCTGATTGTTCTTTGCTTCTGTCTTAGAATCCAGCCATTTTTATTTACTTTTGAGAGAATCTTATAGCATATTTGGACCAGTTGCCTGTGTTTTAGTACAGGCTGCAGTATCGTTATTAATCCCAAGGCAGTCCAGATATGGCACCCAAAGAAGACCAATTAATGATCTATGTCACCTTGGCTATACTAATAGATAACAACTGTGTCACCTTAGCTATGGTAATAAATAAGCAAAAATATTAATATCAAAAACAAAGTAGATATTGCCAAACCTAATCCTGGACTGTCCTTAACATCCAAACTAAGCCATGTTCTTATTTCCTTTGTTAGCCTTTGAGTTTCTGATGGGTATAGGTGATAGGGCAGGGTTCATATGCACTAGTTGACTCAGTGTCAACACTTGAGGAGTCTGGTGGCTCTGTTTCCTCCCAGGGCATTGTTGTCATATGGGGCCAAGTCAGTCGGTTAGTCTACACCTTTGGTGTACTGTACCAAGGGAAGAGAAACCCAGAGAAGGCTTGGATTTGGTAGATATTTGCACCGTGCAGCTGGCATGCGGCTGGTTGACTAAAACTGTGAAGAAAACCAGTCAAAGAGAAAAGATCATAAGGATAAAAAATGATAGTGGGTTGTTTCCAGGATTGAACTAAGCCCATCAACTGGAGACTGGATAAATCAGATGTGGTTTTTCTATAAAATGGAGTATTACTCTGCCTTAAGAAATGATAAATTTGAGTCATTTATACTTAAATGGATGTACCTCCAGGACATATTCATAAGTGAAATATATAGGTTACAGATGTGTAAATACTGTATCTGTTCTCTGGTATGAGAAACTGAAGACGTTAATGAGTTCTAAAATGTATGATGGATATTGTGAGATAGAAAATATTCAAAGGGAAACGTGGTGGAAGGGTGAGTAATGAGGGGTAAAGAAAAAATGTGATGATAATAAAAGAAGGGAAACGAAACTTATGTATTTAGGGGTTGGGGGTTGTGGGGTGGGTAGGGCAACAGGAAAAATGAGAATTAAATTGTGTCATATACTGGCACAAATTCCCAATATTAAGTGTGATCATGATGTGTATATATAATGTATGAATAAAGATAAAAATAAACTAAAAAATGATGGTAGGTAAAGGCAAAAAATGTGAAAGGAATATAAAGATGCAAAGAGATGTTTCTGTCCATATTTTGAAATTCAATTTGGTGAAATACATTTTCTCCAAAAACGTAAATTGCTCCTATTGCCCCATAAGAGATGAAATAACACTAAAAGTTGCTTAATCTATATTAAGCATTATTCCAGAGGTTTTACATGCTTTAAGTCTTGTAATATCCACAACAAACATATGTTATAAGTAGTATTATTAAGAGTCTCATATTTCAAAAGAAAAATAGGGACACATGAAGGTAAGTCTCCTTCCTAGGGCCACATGGCTAGTAAGCATGAGTCATGATTCTAGCCATGGGCATGTGGTGTCAAAGTTTGTGGTTTAAAGACCACTGGAGACTTTGCACACCTTCTCATAATAATACAGAAGAAGAATTAGGGGAGAATGAGAGAGCGCCTTTCACTTCTGGGTATTGGTTCTGACTGGAAAACAGGAGAGGGTGTGGGAATAAGATGTGAACAGGGGAACCTAGGAGTAGAAGGCAAAACAGAAACTAGTTTCCTTCTTCTATAAAAATGTAAGCAATTAAGAGGACAGAAACCCAGAAAGTTGGACAAATTCAGTACCAGCAAATAAAGAAAATTTTAAAAAGTTATGTCAGAGGGAAAAAATAAAAAGAGTAATAACAGCATCAAAATCAGCAACAACAATATACCAAACTAAGCATATTAGTGAAAAAGAGATATCCCTCAACCTTTGAACATAATGAGGGGAAAATAAATATGATTTGGATGGAAAAATAAATAGCATGATTATAATGGGTGGGGGCTTGTGGGTGGGTAATGATATGGGTAAAAATGAGAATTAACTTCTATCATATACTGGTACAAATTCCCCAGTGTTGAATGTGATTGTGGGCTGTATATACAATGTACCAATAAAGAATTCAATAAAAAAGTTTATGGTTTCAGTTATTTCTTGCTAAGAAAACATAAATAAATCAAATGCTACAGAATAAATGTGGATTGCTCTCAATAAGGAACTCTGAAAAAATAAAAAAGCACCAAGGCTTGAGGGTGGCAAAAGAAATTCTCACCCTGTTTTAAATGAGATCTAATCTATACTATTTGAACAATTCTAGAAAAGAGGAGCAGAAAAATTGTGTTTTTAGTAGCCTTGATATTAATACTCCAAAAATAAAGAATATAAAAGATTTATAAGCCAAACTTGTATATGAATAGTGATAGGAACATTCTAAGTAAACAGAATTAAAAACAAATGGAATTGATCAACACATTCACAGTATAGTAAACTGCATTTTATTCGAGTTATAAGAAAGGGTCAGTACCAATAAATCTGGTAATATACTCATCACAAATGTGTTTGATTATAAAAGTCTCACACATACATAAATAGGAAAAAGGTTGATAAGATGAATACCCTATTAGAAAATATTTTTGCAGTCACATCTTATTGTGAAACAGGAAATTGCCTCTTGCACATTATCTATATGCAACGATTATTACAGTGCTATTCCAGACCCTGAGCTCCACACACCAATTTATTAAAGATCTAGTGAAGTGAAATTAAATGTTGAGGCAAAAGAACAAACCCAATATCTTAACGTTTGTAAATATAAAAAATGCATGTAAAAACTTAAGAAGAAATGAATGCATGTACCCACCCAATGAAATCAATACACACTATGTTTATAAAATTACTTGTATGTAGTATGTAACAGCTTATTTATAATAGCAACAAATTGTGCACCACCCTAATGCCATGCATCAGTGGAACAGATAGATAAATTGTGGCATATTTACTCAGTGGAGAATTGCACAGCTACAAAATGGAACTACTGTTGGCTACAACAATAAAAGAGATATTTTCATCAATGAATGAAAAATCCACAAACATTATACATTTGTAAATGGGCATAAAGTACAAAACATAAAGGAAAATTTGAAAGTTCAGAATAAGAGACAACTAAAGATTCCTTTTATGCAAAACAGCTTTGTGAACAAATTAAACAGACTAGTCAGAGACGTGCAGATGATTCTGATATAATATACAATTAAGAAAGATTATGAAGGGCTGGAGGGTTAGCTCAGTGGTTCCATCGTCTGCCTCCCAAGCGCAAGGTCCTGAGTTCGATCCCTGGTAACCACATACAATGCTGGGTGTGGAGACTCACGCCCATCAGCAATCAGTACCACATACCACAGTGCCAGGGGTGGTGGCTCACACCTGTAATCCCAGCACTAGGGAGGCAGAGACAGGAGGATTGCTGAGTTCCAAGCTTGCCTAGGCTACATAGTGAGCTCAGAGCCGGCCTGAACTACAAAGTGAGACCCTGTCTCAAAAAAAAAAAGAAAAAAAAAGAAAAAGAAAGATTATGAATTCAAATATATAAAAATTTCTTCAATTTAGAAAGGATAAAGCAGAAATGCTATTTGTTAGCCAAGAGAGGATACAATTAAGTAATTTGCAGGAAGTAACATAATACCAAAAACATTGAAATAATTGTTCAATCTCATTCATGAGAAAAATTTTCAATATAGGAAAAAGAAAAGCATTGAAATGCTAATTTTACCATCAAACTTAATGTCAGGTATCCCTTTGAAAAACTGAATCTCTCCCTCTTGAAATACAGACCAGCTTAATCTACAGAGCCAATTTACAATGAATTTGTGTATCTGCGTACATTGTGACTCAAGCCTTATTCCATCAGATATACTCAAGAAAAATCATTCTGTGTGTGTGCTGACATTGCTTAGCATGATTGGTAAAATAAAACATGGCAACCAGTCTGAGTGTCTGTCACTAGGGACAGAAGAGGTAAAATGTAGAACTATAAGTGGTGGAATATTATGCACCAGTATAACAGGAACTACTTGTCTGTACAGAGAACAGTAGGAATGACTATGTTTTAAATGAAAACTGTAGAGAAATGAAGAGAGGTATAACATATTCAATCTGAGAAGTATATTCACAAAATTTATGGTGAGATGAACAATTGGGGTGAAGATAAACTGATGTTAGGGAAGCAGAGAGATAAAATGAAGAAAAGTAAAACCAGATAGAAATGAATTTTAAAAGAGTAAAGGAAACAGGCATTATAGTGTTTATTTCAACTCCATGCACTTGTACTCCATAGAAATATAATAATCACACAGACAACAAAACATTTTAAACTCTGCTATTTAAATTGCAACTCTTGAGCTGGAGATTTAGTTCAGTGGTTCTGGCACCTGCCTAGCAAGTGAAAGGCCCCTGGTTCCATCCCCTGAAACCACACACAACAATACCGGGTGTGGTGGCTCACGCCCACCAGCAATCAGTACCACATACCACAGATGCCAGGCTTGGTGGCTCAAGGCTGTAATCCCAGCACTTGGGCAGCAGAGGCAGGGGGATTGCTGAGTTCAAGGCTTGCCTGAGCTGCATAGTGAGCTCAGGGCCAGCCTGAACTACAAAGTGAGACTCTGTCCAAAAAAAGAAAAACATTGCAACTCATACAGCTAAATCATATAAAAATGAGTGAACTAGAGAAAGTAAAACATGTATCAGGTAATGTAATTTATAACATACTTTATTCCTATATTTTGTTGAAGCTTAATTTGTGTTTTTCTTATGTAACATTTTCTTGTGTTTTCATTATTTGATTCAAGTTAAAGCTTCATTAAACCTGCTTTAGTTTAATTGAATGCCATATGAATTTTCCAGTTTCTAGAGCTCCACATGTAAGAGAAATTGATTAGATTTGTTTTTGCTATATAAATCTGTTAGAATAAATGCAACAAAATTACACAGCTGTGAATCTATTTGATAATATTTATAGAGTTCTATGTAATCAGATAAATTAGTCAAATATGCACCAGATATAATCTGGGAGTGTTTGAATAGCAATTCTCAAAATGGCATTACTTTAAATGCTTTGTGATTTCCTCAGTAGAGATATGATTTTTTAAAATATTATTGTTATAAAAGAATTAGTCACTGGTTTAAAGAATAATTATGGCAACTAAAATTTTACTCATTTCAGTCTAAAAAAACCTTAATTTTAGTTAAAGTACTAAAATACTGAAGTCCTTGTAAGTACCAACTACACTGAAATCACATCATTTTCTTTTCATCCAAATATGTTAAATCTGTTGCTATTCCTCAGTGCATTGTTAAGTAAGAGATTCATGATGAGAAGCAAAAGGCCATTATTTTCTTCAAATGCAAATCTGCAGGTGTTTATGATCTGTAGATCAATAGTTCACACTGAGAAAACAGTTGCTATCAAAGCTGCCTGTCCCTTCTTTTCAATTGGACCATTTTCCTTTCACTCAGAACAAAACAAGGGACATCTGTGAAAGCCTGCAGGGGGCAGGAGCACCAGCTACAGAACCGGGCTCAAACGACTCAGTCCTACTGCTCCTTAACTATCTTTGTCGCTGTGCACATGGCCTCTCATCTTTCTGTGCCTCAGTTTTCTTACATGTAATTTAGAGAATGTCCTAAGTGTCTCCTGTTTAGGTTCAGAAAACTGGTGCACAGAACATTGTGATATCGATCAGAGAATTGAGCACCGTGGAACTTGGTCAGCCATCGTCTCCGCTGCTCTTTGCGCCGGTTGCCTCTGCCTTAGCCCAAACCTCCTCAGAGTCCTTCGGAGTAGGACTGGGATGTATTCAAGCTCTCTGCAGGTGGGAAGGAGGGTGAGGAACATCTGGTACTAATTATCTCACTGCCACATGCTGGTCAGCAGTCAACTTCTCAATGGCTTTTGCAACCAGCTACAGCATGGGGTGATGTCTACCAGGGTCAAGAGGTCTGTGCAGCTGCTGGGATGAGTGTTGTTTCTGGTGTTCCAGGGTCAATTTTTAGTCATAGTTAGGGTCCACCCGGGAGTCCAGGGACTTGGGATGAGCCAAGCAGCCTAGATGTCTCAATTTCTTTCTGCCTATGCTGTGTGTCATATAGCTTGTCTCTTTGGAGCAGATATACCACCCTTATAATATTCATGCTGGTTCAGGATATTGCGGTAGTGTTGCATGCATGTTCTGCAAATGAAATCTTCATCAGTAATCTGAAATGGTTGAGTTGACAAGGTTGACCTGGATTCAAAAATCTATGCTCATTTCCTTAAGCAATTTGAACATTAATTTATTACCACAACATAAAGAACAGCAGTTGGTATCTACAACTATAGGTGAAACTACTATAGCAATTTTTTTCTTATAGACTTATTATGAAGCAAGTTTCACTGATGATCATTATCACAAACATCAAAATATTTAAACTCCTTAGCCAGGAATTGGATCTTACCACTTTAGCATAATATCCATACTAAAAAATTATTTACAAAACTTTCAAATTTCTCATTTAAAGTTTAGAAAGCACCTTATTTGGATGCTTTGTATACATTCAGTGTACAATATATGACTAAGCACATTGTTTCTTTAATAATTAAATAATATAAAAAATGAAAAATTCACCAAAAAACATGTAGACATCTCCCATATTACCCAAACCCTTCAATATTTACTTCATTTTGCCAAGGAAGAATTATTTTTCTTGTACATCATGGTATAAATAATTTGAGGGAGGATATCAATAAAATATGGCAGAGGCCAAAACTGGAATGCACTGCAAACATTAGAAACAAGAAAAGAGATATGCATGATGAATCAGGGGAAGAATCCAGACGTAGTGGCCATTACTAGCTTTTGTTTATGCTGGGTTCTCCTTTTCTTCCTTGTACTGGGGAGACTTCCCAGGGTGTCCCACTCACAATTAGATTTGAACACACTTCTAGATCTGGATGATACTACGTGAGCAGATGTGACTTGTGTCACATCTAGGGAGAGATTTTCCAGGTTTCTGTTTTTCTTTGCCAAAATGACTTGGAAAACTTCCACATGGTGAAGCATTAGCCACTGTAAACTATTGTGTGACTGTGTGGATGGAAGATCTGTCCCTGTACACAGTGACCTGTATAGCTCATTTACGTATTTGTGTAGATGTCCACTGATAGAGGTTTTTATTCTCTGATCGCAAGACTAGCATATCTTTACAACTTCATCAAAATATTAAATAGGAAAGATTGCAAAACAGAAAAGAGATGACTACAAGATTGTATTAAACATTATTAAGATAGCAGTGAAAAATTAACCAGAAAAACTATGGGGGAGCATTTTGAATACAAAGGAATATACACAAATATCCACCAAATATATAAAGTGCGTAACTCAGAAACTAAAACAAAACAAGAAATCGTTCATATAACACAAAGGTTAAATGAAACAACAATGCCAATTGTTAACAAGGTTATAAAGCAATGAAAACTCCAGTAGAAATGGCAAGGAGAACAACTTCGGCAATCCTTTGGCTTTATCTAATGTGAATGTCCTTGCCTGAAGACCCAGCTATGCCATTTGTAAGTATTGAGCACACACCAGTGTAAAAGGGTCAACATCTGAAAACAGAATTGGAATATATAATTAAATAGTAGCATATTCTTACAGTGACGTACTGTTCATCAGGAAAGACAAATTTTAGCAAGGTACAATGACATGGACAAATACTATAAACATGACTTTGAACAAATAAGCCACTGTCAGAAGACAATATGCATTTTTCCTATACATAAATTGTAATATTTGTAAAAGTAGCTGTTCTGCAAGAAATGAGGATCATGCAAACTTTGATGAGGAGGGAGGGGCAGATTGTGAGAAGGGTGCATGGAATGCTATTTTCTCCTGCCTGGTGGTTACTGAGGTGGTGGTGCTGTGATAATTCGTTGAGTCTGTGTGATTTTCTTAAGGAAAAAGAGATTTAAAGGAACAAAGAGATTTAAAAGCAATATCTTTCTGAAAAATATATTGGTAGGCAAACAAAATAGTCTGGAAGAACATAGTTTTTTTTTTTTTTTTTTTTTTTTTTTTTTTTTTTTTTTTTTTTTTTTTTTTTGAGACAGGGTCTCGCTTTATAGTTCAGGCTGGCTCTATGTAGCCCAGGCAAACCTTGAACTCAGCAATCCGCCTGTCTCTGCCTCATGAGTGCTGGGATTACAGGCGTGAACCACCATGCCCGGCACTTGGAAGAACATAATTTTAACCAAGCATGCTACATAACAAAATTAGAGAAATTTATACATTTAATTGTATTATTTTATTATATAATTACACTTAATTTGAAATAAGTTATTTGAAATAAGTATTTTATGAAAAAAATCACAAAATTACCCTCATAACTTTCTTAAACATTTTTAACCTTTTACTAATTTTGTTTTTCACAAGTGTGAAATTTAATATAATGTGTAAAAATCCATTTTTGCATTTTTATTTTTATATAATTATTACTTTCTTAGCAGTCAATTTATTTTCTAAGTTTTAGTCTTAATCTGGTACCAGTAATTTATTTCATCTTTATTAAAAACATTAACAGGCTTGGGTGACAATTTAGCTAACACTTTTTATTAGTTTCTATTAGATAGTACATTGAGTTATTAACAGTAGTGTAATTTTTTAAAGATAAAATCTCTTTGATAAGTGAAAGCTTCTCCTTTGAGTAAAGTGTTTCTGTGAATCTTTCATAGCCAGTATTACAAGAAGTTAAATTTGTTAAGTATATATGAATGTCTAATTGATAATTTGATATGTATTGATAATTTTGTTTCTTTCTCTTAAATTGGTGCTTCTAGTAATTTTTTTTTTTTTTGAGACAGGGTCTTACTTTATATTTTAGGCTGGCCCTGAGTTCACTATGTAGCCCAGGCAAGCCTCAAACTCGGCAATCCTCCTGCCTCTGCCACCCAAGTGCTGGGATTACAGACATGAGCCACCATACCGAGCACTGTGGTATGTGGTACTGATTGCTGGGGAGGGCATGAATCACCATGCCCAGTATTTTTGTATGTGGTTACCAGGGATCCAACTAGGAACCTTTCGCTTGTTTGGCAGGCACTGGAACCACTGAGCTAAATCTCTGGCCCCATCTCCTAAATTTTTTATTGCCTTAGGACAGATTTTTTCATTAGAAGGTTATTAGTACAACAGTATTTTTTTTACAAGCTATTCTTTAAAATAATCCCTGAGACACACTACATACTACACACACACACACACACACACACACACACACACACGTACATACATCTGATTTTCAGATGGCTTGAACAAGTGATCACTTGCTAAATAGATCCCCTTGGAGGTTAGGATTTTAGCTCTTCAGAAAATGAGCCTCTGCCATTAGCTGTCACACACTGTTTCATAAATTTTTAACATTTTTATCACGGACAAGAGCACTGAGCATCTCCACTTCATAAAATCCTGACTCACTCTTATCGCACGCTCTCTTCAGCCTGAATTTTGAGTGAGTCCCACTGCCTTCTCTGCCTAAGCAGCACAGGAATTTCTTGCCAGCTACCTATAGAGAAATGGAAATCACTCATGCTTTTGTTCTTCCCTTTCCCCAAAGGGCCTTGCTTTATGCAGATTTAGTTATAGTGCTAAAACCAGAGTATATCACGGGTCAAATTACCAAATAGACTTCGTCTGTACTTGTCTCCTTCGTAGCTATTTCTGTGTCCCTGCCGTATCTGCATCAACCCACTGTCTCTGATCCAGGACTTCGCCTTGATCTGACGCCTGGCTGAACTGCACCCTGCCCTCCAAAGCCCATGCAGACTTTCTCTATGGCAGCTATTATCTAAAAGGGACCTTTTGTTCTTCCATCCATTCCATTAAAACTTTCATTTTCTGGAGAATAGTTACCGAGAGAAAATCATTTTCACAATTTCACATAGTGAGAGACAGCATAACTTAATGGGTTTTCTCCCCTTTAGCGTTTTAGCATTTTTTTTCTACTGAAGAATGAGGTTTCTAAGTATGAAATATCATATTGTAAAATAACCAAGTATGTTTCATCAGTAATAAATATGGGGAGCTATTTTTCCGGATCCATGTTTTGGATCATAGGGGCGATAAACTCTTACCTTGTCTGAGATCTGTGCTGGTTCTTGGAGGTGCCCCTGGCAGTCTCTGGCTTGACAGGCAGGGCCCTTTTCCAGTAAGTGCATTTCTCTGTATACTGCACTAACCTTAGCAGGGGCTAGGGGAAAGCTTTTTGGGGAGGAGTGGGGCGATGAGTTGGAAGGGGTAGAACATGAACAAAAACTGTGTTTGCATTTTAAAACACTGAAGGACATTTCAAAATGGGTAATATTTGCAACACGTGAACACATTGGAAAATTTATATTTCAAATAAAATTTTGTTGGAACAGAGTCATTGTCATTTGCAACCATGTTGCCTGTGGCAGACTTTGCTTTCAAACAGACTTGTGCTTGTTGAGTATGATTGTGAGCTATATATAACATGTACCAATAAAGAATTTAATTAAAAAATAATCCATAGACTTGCGCTGTAGAAGAGACCAAAAGCATACCAGCTTTAAAACATTTCCAACCTGGTCCGTTGTAGAAGAAGCTGCCACACTTCAACATGAAAGAGAGAGCACTGAAATCGAGCTGCATGAGAACTGGCCACTTCCTACTTTTTGTCTCTGTACTTCATACACTCTTATACTCTGTGTCTTTGATATTTGTTATTCTAGTACATAGGCCTCTCAGGGAACGTGTATTTTTCATTTGCTACTTGAGGGCTTAAGTTTTTATTTTTACAATTGTCCAAGTAATTCTGTTCTCATCAAAGCCAAATAATCTTAAAAAACACAATTTTTTTTAGTTGTAGTTTTCCTTGTTTCTTTTCTACCTATTTTTATTTCTTCTGTCTGAACTCACTTCACCCCAAAGATTTTGATTCCTTAGTCTTAAGGGGTACAGAAAGACCGAGGGTACATCCACTAATATCTTATGCTGCCTAGCAGGGATCAACTCTCTAACTGATTGGTCTGATGGAGACAAAGGAAGATTGGTTTTGTTGTTTGAGAAATTATCTCGTTTTGATAGTCCGATAAGAGAATGAGAGCATTAGCAAGTCACTGATGTTTAGGCTTAATTTTATAACCACTTAAATAAGCAGAGGCTAAAACATAAAACTAGATTTATTGAAAGGTAGCTCAAAATTTTGTACAAGTCAGGCAAAAGGCAATATTTGACATAAACCTTTTCTTTCTTTTTCTTTTTTTTTTTTTTTTTTTTTTTTTTTTTTTTTTTTTTTTTCTTTTTTTGAGACAGGGTCTCGCTTTGTAGTTCAGGCTGGCTCTGAGCTCACTATGTAACCCAGGCAAGCCTCAAACTCTGCAATCCTCCTGTCTCTGCCTCCCGAGTGCTGGGATTACAGGCGTGAGCCACCATGCCCGGCACTGTGGTATGTGGTATTGATTGCTGGTGGGCGTGAGTCTCCACGCCCAGCACTGTATGTGGTTACCGGGGATCGGTAGGACCTTGCGCTTGCGAGGCAGGCGCTGGAACCACTGAGCTAACCCTCTGGCCCGACATAAACCTTTTTAATTTTAATTTCTATTTGTTCAGAGTTGTTAAGTACAACAGGTATAGTTTAAGAGCATATAAACATTCTATTTTGTCAGGTAAATCTAATGTTACCTTATATTAATTATAATAATGTTGAAGGAATACTTTAAATAAAGACATCTATGTTCGTTACCTTTTGGCCATTAAAATATTTCTTATAGGGCCCTGAACTTGTATCTCATCTCTGTTTTGTAGACTTGAAGACCTGTCTGAAGTGACTGCTTGCAGGTAATATAAAGTTTGTTGATTTCAGAAAGTAACAAAGCTTAGTAGGTAGAATACAAGATATTGCAGTTTACAAACACTTTTACTGGTGATTTGGTTTTCAAGTAGAAGGGTTTGGCAAAGTTTTGTTTTTATTTGTAAACTCTGCATTGAGTGACAAACACAATGGCAGCCATCTTTCCCATGCAAATTCGAATGTGACTGTCTTTTCCATACCTGTAGAACAAATTAACTTTATGAACCAAAGTATCACTGTATTTATACCATGATTCTTATTTTATAGGCACACCAGTATAAGAAGTCAAATCTTGAGCCAGAGATTTAGCTCAGGGGTTCTGGTGCCTGCCCAGCAAGAGCAAGGTTCTGAGTTCAATCCCTAGTAACACATACAACAATACCGGGCGTGGTGACTCATGCCCACCAGCAATTAGCACCACATACCATAGTGCCAGGCGTGGTGATCCCAAGATTCATGCGTGTAATCCCAGCACTTGGGAGGCAGAGGCAGGAGGACTGCTGAGTTCAAGGCTTGCCTAGTTTACATAGTGAGCTCAGAGCCGGCCTGAACAAAGTGAGACACTGTCTCAAAAAAAAAAAAAAAAAAAAAAAAGTCAAATCTTTACCTGAGGGATGTCTGAGAATCTATTAAAATAATATAGTGGAAATATAGTAAGAACAGTTGAGGACATATTTTGGAAGAGATAGTGGGCCTGAGAGCCATGATGATGCAGTGTTTAGAACTCCTTTTTAACTTTCCTAGCTTTCTCTGTTTTATTATTTCTATTAGTTACTCATTTATTTTTGGTTATAGTTTCCTGATGGCTGTTCATGACCTCATCAAACTGAAACATGTGTTAATAAAAAATTAACTGTTCTCTCAACTTTGTCTCTGTCTCTCTATCCATATGTATTTGAGGTCAAAGACAAAGAATAATGATACTTTTTTAAAAAATTAAAATTTGACATAAACCTCTAAACTTGATCTACTAAGAAATATAATTGAATATATATTCCTCTGGCTGCTTTATGCTTAAACCATCAGAAACAAGGATGTGCATAAACAGGGTAATGTGTGTGTGTGTGTGTGTGTGTGTGTGTGTGTCTGTTTGTCTGTATCAAAAACTACATGATCTGGGCTGGAGGGTTAGCTCAGTGGTTCCGGCGCCTGCCTCGCAAGCGCAAGGTCCTGAGTTTGATCCCCAGTAACCACATACAATGCTGGGTGTGGAGACTTACGCTCACCAGCAATCAATACCACATACCACAGTGCTGGGCTTGGTGGCTCACACCAGTAATCCCCGCACACGGGAGGCAGAAACAGGAGAATTGCTGAGTTCCAGGCTTGCCTGGGCTACATAGTGAGCTCAGAGCCAGCCTGAACTACAAAGCGAGACCCTGTCTCAAAAAAAAAAAAAAAAGAAAAAAACTACATGATCTGTCTCTCTAAAGGGAGCCTCAATAGATTTTACATCACATATTGTTATTAGTTGTCCTTAAGTGTTTCTAGTTTTGGCAAAGCTGACGTATAGAGCCATTCATTTTATTATATATATATGTATATATATATGTATATGAATTTTTCTGTCTTTTTTGTAATCCAGCTGCAAAGCCAGACCCTTTCTCAAAAAAAAAAGAAGAAATTCTGTTTCAATGTTCAATTTCCATACATTTGACCTTGCTCAGGAATACCTATATATCTCTTAAATTTGGTACATGGAAGCCTAAGGTATAAAAAGGGTATGATGACATCCAATCCCATTTTGCCATGATTTAACAGAAAAGGAAAGAAAATTGGGATAATAAGGTGTTCCTCAAGTATTTGTCTGGAAGTTTTTAGTTCTAAAGTTTGTATAGTAAAGCATTCTAAGTGGTAGATATACCTGTGTTTGATTATTTAATAATGTTGAGAAATATGAGTTTTCAGTACACCTACAACAAAAGTAATACAGAGAATTATAACTTAGAGAATTTTATGAACCTAATTCTAATAGGCCATTTCAGAATTTATATTAAAATTAAGTTGATAAAACGTTTAAAGAACTCCAAGTCTCATAGGGAAAGGAGACACAGTGGCCAAGATCACATGCAATTCTAATTCATAGTTTCTTTCAATGTTGCCAGTTTCAAAATGAATAAAAACGTCTATCTTGCCAAAGGAACATCTTCACTATTTTCAATCATTGTTTCTACTCCATTTTGGAGGTTAAATTCTAGCCATAAAATTTAACCCCACCCCCCCAATCCCTAGTAGTTGTTGAAGGACAACACCCACTCAACGTTAGAGTTACTTGAAAGCCCTCTAGAGTTTCTCTGAAGAACCAAATCTAAAGATAATCAAAAAAGTATTTTAATGTGATTCCTAGGATTATTTTGGTCCATTTGGCCCTCTTAATTTGAGGAAGAAAAATCAATTACTTATTTAGCAAAGTGATAAACCACAAGACCTCCCAGAAGCAAAATTGCACATAAAATAAATTGTCAAAATATAAGATTTCTTTAGAGTCAGGGAATTATGTAATGATAAATATATGCTTACAGATCTGTGATTGTGAAATTACAAAAAGAAACAGGATTTAATCAGTTAATTATTTATAGTGTCAGGTATACAACCTACTGATTTGTACTAGGGCATAGAGGCTTAGAAACAGATTAATAGATTTAAAAGTGCAGAAGTAAAATGAATACAGAAAAATAAGGTCATCATACTTGTACTTACATGAATCTTTTGAATGTCATTTTAAGATTTTTCTTCTTTAAGTTCACTTATTCTTTCTTTTGATTAATAATCTCATTTTCTCTATATTTGGCTTATTACTCATTATTTTCATGACAATCCAACTACAGAAAAATTTGGAAAGCTTTAGCCTTTATTTATATATAACATAGTTTTGAGCAAATTTGGAAAGTACCATGAATAAAGATACTTCTATATTTTCTAGTTCTGAAGGGAAATAACTTTATACGGGTCTGAATTTCTCCTAGGCTTGACTCAGCATGGTGACAAGAAAGAATGGTGAGAAAGGCAATGTGACACATAATTAGAGTTACTAGATTAAATACAGGAACCAAAGTCATGGGGCACATATATGAAAAATTATTTGTTGTTTATCTGAAATTCAAGTTTGACTATTACCTTGTATTTTAGTTGCAGCTTCTAGAAGTCTTATTTATAAAACTATACTAGAAATGACTGTTTAAGAAATGGTTCTAGGCATACAGTAAATATTAAAAATGTTAGTATTTATAGTAAAGATGACAGATAATAAAAGTGAGATGTGATATGTTTCAAAATATGACAAGAACTCCTTGATGTGCACCATCTGTAATGATAATGAGGAAAGAAAATACTCCAAACATTATTAAGAATAATATTAGCTCTTAAGGACAAATTTCAAGATATATGTGTGTTATACATTTGTATGTGTTTGCCATAGAGTTATTTAAGAATCAATGAAAAGCAAATTTTATGCAAACAGATAAAAATGCAAATAGCTATGGCACCAAGTCAAAATATGCAGCTACGTAATCAAGCTGTTTAAATTTATTTCCTTGGGGAAATTAAGGACAAAGTTAAAGTGAATACTTTAAAAGTGCAATTTAAGGCCAAGGATTTAGCTCAGTGGTTCCAATATCTGTCTGGCAAACACAAGGTCCCAAGTTCAATCCCTTGTACCATACACCACAGTGCAGGGCATGGTGGCTCACTCATGTAATCCTAGCACTCAGGAGGCAGAGGCAGGAAGATTGCTGTGAGTTTGATACTTGCCTGGGCTACATAGTGAGATTAAGGCCAGCATGAACCACAAAGTGAGACCCTGTCCCAAAAAAAATAAAGTGCAATTTAAAGATTTATAGCAGACAAATTTTGGTCACATATAGATTAAAATAATAGCTTTACAATAAAACTTGAAATTTCTGGTGACTTTTATATAAGGACAGAGTATAAAAAGGGCAAAATTACCTCATTTCAAGAGATTTTGGTCCCCTTTGCATATGCTGAGACTAAGTCTCATAAAGACTCCTGAACATAATCACACTGACCACCTAGTTAACAGAATTATTGGTTAGCAGAATTACTAGAACTACAGCTTACCTCCTGACTCTAGGACATTTCCTTCCCAAGACTGAAAAATATGCAAAAGAAGGGATTTTAATTTCAGAAAGAACTTATGACATGAGAGTTTATTGAAATTATTTTTTGAGATTTTATAATTTATGTTGCTATTGCTCACTTGAGAACTCTTCTGAAAACTCTTAGAAGTTGAACTAAAATACTAGCATTGGTGAATTGGGGCCAGTGAGTTTTTCTATTATGGTATTGGAGGGTGGGGTGGAAAATAATATTTATTGAAAATACCAAAGTTAGGAGGAACAGAAATATTATGTCATTTAGCGACAACTAGGAGAAGACCACTTAGAAATTAAATTTTACACAGACTTTCATCTTTTACTTCTTATTTATTTGATGGATATCAAGTCAATAATCATTGTTACTAGTTTGCAGTATATAGTGTTAATAGGCTCATTGTTTTTCATGATTGAATAATCATATTTTGTTCACAATTTATTATTTTTTCCATTCTTTATGCAGCTTATTTGATCATTTTATCTGGTTTGGCAGCCTGAGTCTTCCTGTTTATTATTGGATAATTTTCCATTTGATATGATATTGCTGAACATAGGCTACAAAATAATCTTACATTTCCATCTAGTACCTCTCTTGAATGGAGAAGAGAACTGAAAGGGGAAAGATGCCTAGAACTGGAGAGATCTAATTCAGGGGAGAAGAAACACAGGAAAACGGCTTCAGAAAGTAGCCAGAGCGACGGGGCCAGTGTGTTTGAAGCAAGGAGAAGTGACTGAGGAGGATTCATGGAAATATGGCTTGTGTGGTGTTTTAAAAATTTAAACATTTGCAGTATTTGCTATCACTCCTTGTATCCTGCATTACCTTTGAATAAGAATTTCATCCTCCACAAGGATAGTTTCTAAATGATTATGTGAATTGCCTGTCTGTTCCAGCAGTGACCACTTTTTGTGAGAAGAAACCCAAATCTCCCTTGAATCAATGCGTTCCATCACCTCTTGGTTCTGACCATACTTTCTTTAACTTGTGAACTTCATGGATAATCCTTCTTTGATTTGAGAGAGATTCTCACCTATCTTCTTGTAGTTTTCATCTTTTTAAAGGGATTAAAAGCGTGAAATTTGTCAAAAGATGCATGGCAGTCTTTTTCAGAACAATTCCTTGGGCAACTGTAGACTGAACAGCCATGATCTCTGACTCTTTTATCTAGGTCAGATTCTCTGAACACAATCCAAGAACTCTGTGTGATGTAATTTCTAGATGCATCAACAATCTGCTTGGTCTCCAGTGTTCTGTGCTTCTTTAAGTGTGATTCAAAAATGGAACACAGAAACCAGAATATTATTATTTGTCCTTAGTTAATGTGGTATTATCTTTTTCTAGAAATTATACCTACACTACAAAAATCACACTAGAA
>PVIC010003450.1:0-68909 GCA_004025085.1 Thryonomys swinderianus | reverse complement strand
AATTCCAGGGAAGTTGAACACAGGCATCTATAATTGATGTGTTAGCAGTCTCCCACACGTGAGCACCGAGTCCATTTAGGTGCCACTGGAATATTTCAGCGCTACTGGAGATGAACAAATTACCCAGCTGCAGTTCTTATGGAGTCTTACGAAAGTGTGCATATTAAGTTTGTATACACTTTGAGAAGAGTTAGCCTCAATGTATGAGATTAATGAGTTATGCAGATAATATCAAATTTTATAATGCAAGCAATAACATCGCTTCTATTTGTCTATCAATCCAAGTCCTTTATCACCATAGAAACTCATGAAGACATTATGAAATCATTTTATGCTTAGTGATTTGCTACATAATGACAGGTGTTAATACAAGAATCTAAATTTGATACTGTTCATACCATGCATTTTTATTTTTTAGGAAGATGTAATTTTAGGCTAAATATAAACATACAAGCAAGCAATTCATATTAAAATGAAACTACGAATGTAAGTAAACCTAAAATCAGTGAATCTAAAATGTGTGTGATTTTATCTATTAAAATGTGTGTTACTGTCAGGTGTGGTCACTCACACCTATAATCCCAGCACTCGGGAGGCAGAGGCAGGAGGATTGCTGAGTTCGAGGCTTGCCTGGGCTACATAGTGAGCTCAGGGCCACCGTGAACTACAAAGCAAGACCCTGTCTCAAAAAAAAAAAAAAGAAAGAAAGAAAGAAAAAAAAACTAAAAAAAAAATGTGTAGTTACCATATTACTGAAGTGTATTTATCATTATCTAAACTACCTTCCTTATGTTAACATGATATCATAATTGTAAGAGTATACTGACAGAAATGATTATATGAAGACACTGGTTTTGTTAATTAATGATAGCAATTTATAAACTACTTTTACACAAATGAAATACATTTTAGTTTAATATATACAAACTTCAAAAATATTAATGGTGTTTGAAAAGAAATAAAAAGCCAAATATAAGTCTATATAAATTAATGTGGTTGAATTTAGTTAGGGTAGTATCTCAAATTAACAAAAACCCTATTTTTCTCATTATGATTGTTCCATGAAATAACATAATGGTTGGTGAATTTCTGTATTATTCACAAATTTATCTTTCCATATTGCCATATACTTTCAGATTACAATCCATGGTTTCTTAAGTTAACATTAGAATGTTAACTTATTTACTTTATAAAAAGTTAAGATTTTAAAACTATTTAGAACATGAATATATTCTTTCAATACAGATATTTTAATGTATTAACAAAAACATGCTTGACATCTTTGTGATATCTCCATGTGGCTAGGTGAAACTTTCTTCCCTCAAATTCCCATTGATATTTCACTTTGGGATGGGTCAGAAAAAGATACTCACGTGATTTTAATTTAAAAAATCCATATAACAGCGACATCTAAATACCCATGTTCATAGCAGCTCAGTTTGTGCTAGCTAAATCTTGGGAAGAAAAAAAAAACACAAATGCTCATCAATTGGAGTGATTTTGTAGTCCAAATTTAGCTCAGTTTTTTCTAAATACCATTTTAAAAGCTGATCACTAAATGTTTATAATTTTGTAACTTTTGTTCTAAGGTATCTGTATGGTAAGTGATGGAATGACAGAATTTCCACTGAATGGTCATAGGGATATTAAATTCTGAGGAGGAACTAGAATGTTGAAAAGGAGAAATTCTGTTCCTAACAATAAAAGTACATGGATACAGCTTGAATTTGTTCAGAGGGAGGCAAATGCGCCAGCACAGCCAACTGTGAGAACTGAAGGCACTGTGAAAAGTTTGCAACTTTCCACTTTTTACATCTGCATCCTGACCAAAACCAGCTAGCACCACCCACGCGTCTCACCGGGTTTCCCTCCACTGGGGGGAAGCAAAGAATTGTAGGAGAAACAGCAAGAGGAGAAAAGAACACCTACATATTTTTTTTTTCTTCAGTGTAACTGTGGGAAAATTTGTCCAACACACAACAGTACCACTCATATATTGTACTTGTTAGTCCTCGAGGGTGGTATAAGTTATCAGGCTTATAAAAAGTTTCTATCAAAATGTTCCATTTTCTGTACATAGCGAGAATGTAATTTTCAGTACAGAGAAGAAGAGAATCGTCAAAGTGAACACACGGCCCATGGTTCACAGAGGCAGAAAGGGTAACACAATTCAATCTGAATCCTACATCATACACTTAAGACCAACAGCAACATGAACACAAATCTAAACTCATATTAATAGAATTCCACTGTTAAGAGACAAATGATCTATAACAACTGGATATGTGCAAATAACATCTATCACCACCACATCTACCGGCAGAGGAAAACCAAGGACATTTCCGTTAATCAAGCTGATTCCACAAAGATAATTCACAAAGAAGAATCCTTAGGAATAAAATATATATTTTGTGAATACCAATAACTATCTCAGCATCTTTCTTTGAAAATGTTGCCTATGAATGGTTGCTGACTATACGAGACTTTGAATTTGTTAAAAATATGCTGGGGAAAAAGGGAGTTTAAAAATTCACAAGAGATAGAGCTCAACAAATCTAATGATAACTTTTCTATTAGTTTATAACAAGCTCTTGCACTTGATAAATAGCTATTTATCTTTTTAATAGATTTTTAAAGGAGTAATGTAAATTCGAAAGATTGGACTGGCTGGAGATTAGACTACAGTTTGTTTTGCCATCTTCATTCTGCCTTTAGGTTCATGGGGCTCATAAAGAATCTCTGTAATATGACAGCAATTCTTGGAGACATATTTCAGTCTCTAGATGAAAAGAGTAGCTCTAAACTCATGAGAAGTTGGAAGCAAATCTAATCTTTCAAGATCTCAGCAGTCACATTTCATGATTACTGTAAGACTAAGGTATAATAAAAACAGGTGACCTATGATAGGCATTACAAAATAGTAAGAAAATATTCAAAGGGAAAAGGGGTTGGGTAAGTAAAGAAGAGAAAGAAAATATGATGATAAAAAAGAAAGGAAATAAAGCTTATGCATATGGGTGCAGAGCTTGTAGGGGGCAGGGGAATTGTAAAAAATGAGAATTATCTCATGTCATATACTCGTACAAATTCTCAATACTGAATGTGAACATAATGACATAAAATGTGCAAGTAGAATCAATTAAAAATGAATAACAGCAAAAGGTGACATAGATATTAGAAATTTCCTTCAGTCCATTTTATATCACCTTCTGTTTTAATAACAAAAAGGAAAAGACACATCTTATTTAATAATGTAATTCTTTTTATTTTGCAAGTTACAAAAATAATGCCTAATCAATACATGTTGTGAAGCAAAATAAATTCACAATACTGTAACATAAGATTTTCCCGGTACATTATTATCTTTCACTGAAGATTAAAAAACAAAATATAAAGTCAAACTGAAACTATCCAAAGCCCACCATAATTTGTACATTCATTTTGTGAAAATCAGAAATTTATGTGAAAATCAGAAAATAATTGAGACGAGTGAATTTTTTCTTGATAATGCAGTTTTTGACATACACTGAGCACACTGAAATCATTCTCAGCCTATCTTCAAAGGACTTGATATATCTAAAGGAAAAAATAATAGTTTAAAAAATAACATGGTGTATAAGAAAACTTGATTTATGCCATAATGTGAGAGATTTTAAAATGCCATAGCTCTTCAGAGAGAAGAATTCCTGAAGACTTGTGTGATCAAACAGTCTTATATTTAGTATTTTTGTGCTTTGTCTAAATTAAACACAAGTACAGTTAGATGTAGGAGTATTTATTGTTATAGGAATAAAAAACAATATTGTGGTTTTATTATTTATTTGCCTTACTATGTATGGTTTTGCATATTCATTATGAGTTAATTTGAAAATAGTTTAGTATCTTCTCATAATCATCTTTTTCCAGTTTAATTCTACATTTACAGAAGGTGGTAAATAATTAAAGAATTATATTTACACTAATGCTTTATGGTCAGTGATTACTGTCGTTGCTTTGCTTTTGGACAAAACCAACTCACTGCACAGTGGTGTTGTTCAATTCTGCCTCCTATGGGAGACAACAAGTTGGTAAGTGGATCTGTAAGATTCAATAGCAAGAAGTCATATTTTGGAGGATGACAGTATAGCTTAAGTAAAATTTACCTAAAATGTCTTCTAATAACTCATTTTGTTTAAGCTTAACATCTTTAAGCACCATGTCTTTTTTTGATAATACCTGATCTTTGAGAGTTCACAAAGCACTAGTGATTATTCTGTATTTCCTGTTTTCTTTTCCAGGCAAATCCAAGTCACACATCCTCCTAGGGCTTTTTGAGGTGCTTAGGGCTAGGTTATAAACTATTCAGCATGTTCAAAGTTTTATTGCTACTGGTTTACACTTGATCTTAGCCAAAAGGCCGAGAAGCGATTATTGCTACTGGTTTAGACTTGAAGTGGGCTTGACGCTTCCCGAGTAGGAGTAGGATCACATTGCTAGATATGTTTTCTTCAAATCAACTTGGGAACCATAATGAAATGAAAACCAGCTAGAAATAACCATCTATATGAAAGCAGACTACAATGTCATGTCCATGTTCTCATAGATACAGGTGTGAAATGCATACATATCATGTTCTGCGTCTTGTTTTATAAAGCGATATTGTTAAATATAAATGAATATCTGTACGGAGAAAAATAAACTTTATGGAGAAAAATAACTTATTTACCCTCTCATAATAATTTCGTTGTTCGTGAGATCTGTACGTTTTAAGTAATGATTAAAACGAACTTTTATTTTGCTCTTAAACATTTTTTTCTTTGCCAAACTGCCACTTCTACTGACTCCATGCTTCTCTCATTTCTTCATATTTATAGACAAGTTTACTATTCCAATTAATCACTCCTTTGAGTTTAGTTTTCTCTGTTATGTGCTAACTAGATAAATAGGTAGAGTATGTCTAATAACGTGTAGTAAGATTTGCTAGTATGACCACTAACACCGGCACATCCATTTGGTCGGATTAAGAAAGAGCCGGCAGGTGAGCAAAGTGTTCGCCTGCATTTCTCTGGCCAGGTCACGGTCACGTGGCCTCCAGCCCTCGGTCCACCCCTCGCTCCTTCCTCTGGCTCTGTTTGCAGCTCAGCTCTCCCAGCCACCATGCGCTCAGCAACTCTGCTTCCCCACACTCGCCGGCCACTGATGTTTCTGCTTGGGAAGCCACGGTGGAATTTAACTCCTGAAATCGGGAACTGAATTCAACAGTTCCTCTTTAATGTGCGGCAGTCTGGTATTATGTGGAAAGCTGACTGACACAGCTAATCTGACTTTAATATTTTCAGTACTTTGGTTGTCATAATACTAACAAATATTTATTTATCCATCTGTCGGTGATAGTGTTTGAGATATTTAGTATGTTTGTGTGGTTACATAACGTCGTTTTAAGTACTCAGGATGATTTAATATACTTAATTTTGTACTGTAGGTTATATTCACATTATTTAACTTTTACTAATCTATCACTTTAGATTCAGTCAAAAATTTCAGAAAGGTTGTGATTTTGTTTTTCCATTCTAGGATTTAATCTGCCCGGGATAGATCCACACATTGATGTTCCTTGTTGGTGCAAAACTCTATAAATCAGGCCTGTGAAAATATCTGTACTGATCCTTCCCTGTTCTTTATATTTGTTCATCCTACTTCATCTTATACATATTTATTGTCATCTCCATTTCCAAAAGATAATTTTAAAGCAACAAATTATGTAAATTCAATCCATATTGTAGAGGTATGTCAGACACTTTGTGGATATATCAAGTTTTCAAATAAATGTTTTGTGAAATATTTTCTCATCATTGATCGATACTCGGACAATATACAAATCATTTTGAAGTACCCAGTATGAAGAGTCTTCTGAAATGGAATCCTCTCAAACAACAGTATGGCTGGTCCTATAATGTGTTTCATAATTTGACTTTATTTTCATAAGAGTTTCATATTTATTAAGAAGGTAGAAAGTAGTTTAATATTCTGATTCTATATGTAGTAGTTTCTGTCATTAAAATAAACTGATTAAAGGAAGAAAGAACATTACACACTATATGCATATATAACCTCCTTTTCAAAAAGGTTATAATTCTAAGGTAAATATGTTGCTCACTTTTTGACATATCTGAAATTGTCTAACAAGCCAAAGCTTTTGATATGTATAAGACACCATCTACACAAAGTAGGCTGTTATTCTTGGTGCTTGTGACTACTGAACTTCTGTCTCTCTACAACTGTGTCAACAAGTGATCAGAGAAAACAGGTAATGATTTGTTTCATTAAAAAAAAAACTTTTTCTTACAGAAGACATTGATTAATAAAAGCATAAACACATAAAAATGGTATCTACCAGCCAGGCGTGGTGGCTCATGCCTGTAATCCCAGCACTCGGGAAGCAGAGGCAGTAGGATTGCCGAGTTTGAGACTTGCCTGGGCTACATAGGGAGCTCAGGGCCAGCCTGAACTACAAAGCGAGACCCTTTCTCAAAAAAAAAAAAAAAAAAAAAAAAAAAAAAAAAAAAAAAAAAAAAAAAAAAAAAAAAAAAAAAAAAAAAAAAACAAAAACATGATAAAAAAAAAAAAACATGATATCTACCACTTGGAAAAATACTGAAGTGTTATACAGGAAAACCATTAGAGAGAGACATTGTTTAAATATATTCCTCTGTTCTCATCTGTCTTCACAGATACATGTACAGGTACAAATTGCCAGTAATGAATGTGACCATAATGTATACCTAAAATATACCAATTAACTCAATAAAGAAAAACAATGGTTAGAGAAATTTATATTTAAAAAATACTAAATATAGTGTTATAGAAAATGCAATCAAATACATCAAAGTCTGCTGAGAATTAAGAATTATACTGTAAAGCTGGGCAGGGTGGCTCACACCTGTAGTCCCAGCACTCAGGATGCAGAGGCAGGAGAATTGCTGAGTTCGAGGCTTGCCTGGGCTACATAGTGAGCTCAGAGCCAGCCTGAACTACAAAGCAAGACCCTGTCTCAAAAAAAAAAAAAAAAAGAATTATACTGTATTTGTCATGGAAAAGAGAATTTACAAGGGATAATAGGAGCCACTCTCAGATGGATGTTTAATTGAGTAGAGGAAAAACAAAAGCATCAGTTTAATTTTTAAAAAGTCCTGAGAGTGGTAAATGAGAAAAATAATAGCTGAGAAAATATGCTATGATAAGAGACCACATTTGGAAGACATAAAAATGTGTGTTTGAGTATAAATTTGTGAGTTTCAGAAAACAAGGTTATAATTGTCATCATTCAATTTTTTTGGTTTTCCGTGTATAGTAACCATCCACCTACTATCTCTTCTTGGTGAGCGTAATTTCATTCAGGTAATAAACTGTGAAGTCCTGGAGTTCAGGATTGGCTGATTTCTTCATTTTCTACTAAAATTTGAGTTCTGCAGACAGTGTGAATTTAGTGGGAAGAATGGTAATGTTGATCAATAATATTTGAATGTAATTTAACCAAGGAAGTTATAGGAAGAATTTTAATTCTCTAAACCAAAAGAAACAAAAGTTTTGGTTTATCTGACATCTAAATGATTTCTCAAATTTCTATTTCTTTATGTACTTTGCAGAATGGCTTTGTCATTTTTCTGTCAGTTGATTAGTCTAAATATTACTCTTATTCGTGCTTATTTACCAATTTTGCAATTGATTCACTTCATTTCTTATCATCTTTGTAGTATACTATCAGATATTTCATTAAATTATAGAGTTGTTTTGCTTCAAATATTTATTTTATATTATTTAACAGCTACGATATAGAAAATGATATAGTGCAAAACTCTATCGCTTCTTTTATGAATTTGTGCTGTGCTACACTATCTTATCCACTGAAAGTGTTATATGTGGGGTGTTGACTCTTTGCTCCATGGGGAAGGAAACTGGAACACAATCATGGAGAGACAATGGTCCTATCTGCTGCTGGCTGACAGCCAGTTGTTAGCTGATGGCTGAACAGTTGAGAACAAAATATTCTATCACTTAAATAACTGACAGGACTAACAGCTGGTGGCTGATAGCAAAGTTTATTAAGACTGCACAGGCTTTTATAGTGTATAGGCCAAAGTGGTGACCATAATACCTGGCCTACAGAAAAGAAGAGAGAAGGTTACCAAGGAAACATTTTAAACAGAATACAAAGAACATTTTGTAAACCCCTATAGAAGGGGATGACAAGTTAGCAGAATATGTAGGGCAGACATCACCATCAGTAGAAAGTAACATAGAGGACATCATGACCCACATATCTGCACTAGCCACCTTTGGCTAAAGTCCCAGCATTCCTGGGATGGATCATGCAGCAGGTACCAGTCCCCAGGTGACCTCTAACAAGGAGATGTTTTTATCTCCAAAGGAATGTCAGATTAATGCTCCAGCTTTCTTCTCTCCACTTTGCAGAATTTTGTGCTCCAGATTAAAAAGAAAAATCCTAATCACATAGATTGGCAAATAAAACATGTACTTTTAATATTAGTGATATATTGAACTATCATGCTCAACTTTTTTATTTTTAAAATATAGCCATATTATTAAATAATAATTATTATTAATGACATTTTAAAATAGTCTATAACGAAAATAATAAAAAGAAAATGAAGAAAATAATGAAAAAATCATAGACAATTTTACACTTCAAATATAATCTTTCATTTCATGGTTTATATTTGTCCATTTCTAACAATGCCTTTTGAAGAGCAAACTATTATAATCTTGGAGAAAGCACAGTGTGTTAAGCTATTTTGAATTTTACTTCCAAAGCTATTTGCACACATTCTTTTACTTGGAAACATTATTTGTTGAAAATTATTACTTTGGGTTTCATTGAAGTGAATTCCATTGAATTTCTGGCAGTAACAAATGTGTACACTAGGATTCCTATGGTACGATGGTTACCTTTTATCCATCTAAATGCCTATGTTTTCTTTAATAAGTTTACAGCATGTTCAAGCATAAGATGAGGACAGCATCAAACTTCTATATTTGTTAATATTATTTTTGTTTTATTAATTAATTTGTCATTCTTGGCAGTTTCAGGTTTATGTTTGAAAGAGTGTTAGAAAAGAAAACTAGTAGGATAATTTCTGATAGGAATTTTTTTTTTCAGTAGTGGGGATCAAACTCGGGCCCTTGTGCATCCAAGGCTGACACGGTGCCACGTGAGCTGAAGCCCTAGGTCCCGGTAGGATTATTTCTGTCTGAAGATCTCTGTTTACTGAGCTATCTACCGACACCAACACTTTGTCAGAATATGTAAAATTTTATATTGAATAATTACCCATTGTTTTATATATGTTCATTTTCATTTTGACTATGAGTAGGGATAATCTCAGTTTAGGCTCCCTTCAAAATAGATGGAAGCCAAAATTACATGCAGTTCTCTGCCCATACTTTAGAATTTTTTTGACATAATAGGAACATATCATCAAAATTGAGCTCTACTTTCTTCTTTTCCAGAATGGTACTGATCTGTACTAAAAATTTAACTCTTTTTTTTTTCCATTACTGAGAATCAAACTTGGGTCCTTACTGCTGCTAAGGTATGCGCCATACCACCTGAGATTAAATCCTCAGCTATCTCTTACTTGATCAAGCTACTCTTTTGAGTGTTTAATATCAATAACTGTAATGATTTTGAGTTTGCGAGACTAGAGTTATATAAATTTTAAATGAGACCAATTGCAAAGAGCTTCTTTTTTGTGTGAATGTAAAAGCTTAGAGGTCTTAAATATTATGATAGAACATGTGATTATATTTAAGGAAAATAAGTAGCAGAATAGCAGATATTAATTCAGTTATTTGTTGCATTCATCCATTGAACTGTTGTCTTTAGACACATAACACATGCACTTAATTTAATCTTTACTTTGCCTTTAAAGTAAATTTGTCCATACACACTTATGAGAAGACTTGGTCTAAATAAAAGGGAGAAGTATAAGCACTATGCAGCAAAACACAGAACATATTAAACGTGGGGTTTCTATTGACTTTGTAAGGTTGGGTAGCTCTTGGTTGAGTCTCATCCTGTGTATTACTGGATTACTGGCTTGGAATCTACTCATTAGATTCTAGTAAAACTGGTCACACTGCCTTAGTTGCAACAACAACAACAACAACAACAAAATAGTCTTCACATGATGCTATAAGTCACTAGGGAAAAAAAAAAGATCTGTAATCTTTTGAAAACTATCTACCTATTCTCTCTTCTTTGAGTCTGTACTCTTAAGCACTATTGTATATTCTTTCTAGGGTTTCAGTGTGTATACTTTATTGTCATTTTACAGATTATAAACATTAAAACTACTGCTTTAGCTAGAGACAGTGTTTTGCTTTGTCATATGTCTTACAAATTTTAGAAGTGAATGAAATTTTCTTGGTCTGATTGTAATTTTAACATCTCTACCATATGCCTAATTAGTGATACTAAAGAATTCACCTAGCTCGTTTTCTTTCCTGTTAGATTTTATTAGCCAAATTAAGCTTGTCTTTCCAATCCATAAAAGTCCATCTGTCTTTAGTCTCTAGATAAGCACGTCTTTTTCAAGGTCACTTTATGATTTGTAATTAACCTAAATAGAGGTACTTCACAGTAAAGGTCTTGTACCATATCCAATTAAAGCAAAAGAGTTTTATATTTCCATCTGATCTATAGCTTCCAATTATGTTATTAAAATTACAGTTTAAGTTATGTTAGAATAGCTTCCTTCAAAACACAATGGTAAATGGAAATATGGTATCTGTTATAATGCCATCAGTTGTATTTGTAATTTTGTAGACAGTTATTGAGCATACACATGTGTTTCAGAGTAAAATATATGTAGAGTCTAGGGAACATACCAAGATTGTTGAATGAAATATCAAAACTAAAGAATAAATGAACATCAACCGTGAAAATGTAAGAGGAATGTCAAATCATATCAATATATGGATTGCCACTTTTGTTAATTTTGGAGAGTCAGAATTCAGAAATGTTATTTAAGAGAAATATAAACAAATAAAAGTTATAGGAAACACACTGGTGAGTTTTGAAGTAGCTGAGTTATACCTTAAGTAAACATGGCATGTATTTTGGCTAACAGTTTCAGGGATTTGGTCATGATCGACTGATTCTAATGGAGAAAGACCATGGCAGAGAGATCACATGCAGGGCTACACTCCCAACCTCTTTCTAGTATTTGTTTGTTTGTTTTTTGAGACAGGGTCTCACTTTGAGGCCGGCTCTGAGCTCACTGTGTGGCCCAGGCAAGCCTCAAACTCAGCAGTCCTCTTGCCTTTACCTCTGCCTCCCTAGTGCTGGAAGTACAGGTGTGAGCCACCATGCCAAGATTTTTAGTATTTTCTTTTGAGACAAGGTCTCACTAAATTATCCATGGGCTCACACTTGCTTTTGTTATGCCTCAGCCTACAGAGTAGCTGGAATACAAGCATGTACCATTACAATAATCTGTAATAAATCTGTAGAAAATATTGAAATATTTATAGACAAAGAATGCTATTCCAGATATATGATAAAGCATTATCCAGATTTCTCATTATAGACATGCATCTAATGATTTATGAATTCCAAAATGCTTAAGCAAATTAAAATAGTCTTTTGGTTGATTGGGATATTAATTAAAGCTATTTTAGTCTATTTTGGGGACTATAAATTAATGATATTTTGAGTCTAATAACTGGAAAGCTCATAAACAATTTCATGAGCTGAATTATATAGTTCTTATTTTTTATTTTTATCAGAGATCGAAATTGGGACCTTGCTCTTGCAAGGCACTTACCAGAACCACTGAACTAAATCCCTAGTCCCAGTAAGTCAATAATTTTAAGTGAGTGTCTATGATTAGACATAGTAAGTACGATCTTCAGTATATTTTTGTATAGAAAACATACCTTTCCTCATCCTTGAGATTTGGTGGAAAACAGAAAAAATTAAAAGATGCAACATTTCTTAAAAGAGTTTGAGGAAACTATCAGATGGTCTGTGATTAAATGAGTAGAAAATAGGTAATATGATTTTATTTGTTATTTTATCGTGTTGACTGCTTGTTCTTTGTAAATTGTGCTTCACATTGTTTCAGCTCATATTTGCGCTATCTTTTCCACTTTACAAATGGAAAAGAACTACGGATTTTATATCCAAGATGAATGATGGCACTAATGATATGTGACCCTTTTCACAGGTATGAATGTCATTCTATCCACATTATTTAAAAATTCAATTACTACAAAAACAACCTTTGAGCAATTTCATGGGAATAAATTCTTTGGGTGATAAGATTTTCTGAACATGATAAAGCAGAAGAGGTCCTCATTTTAAAATTTGTATTCCTCTTTAATATCAGAGACAGAACAATACTGTAGTAGATCCTTGTATATGATTTGCAAGTAAAGGAAAACCAGGTGTGTCTAATTAACCAGTTGTTATCCCATTGTGAAGGTAAGTGGACTATGCAGATGGTCTTTCAATCTAGTAAACCAAATTATTTGTATTTTCTAATCTTTTAAAGTGCAGATTTTCTCACAAACACAATTGTCTCCTATAGTCATGATGACCAGTATGAAATTTACTATGCATTTTAGGTTTAAGCAATTTTAAGACACAGAATTCATGCTCTTTCTCCTTTAGTAAAGGGTCTGTGCAACTGAACCCATAAAGGAACCCTTTATATGAATCTCAATGAGCTAATCTTACATATCTCTCTGTACATGTGACTATATGATTAAATAAAATTGATGTTATGCATTTATCTCTGAGGAAAACAATCAGGTTAGAGGATTAACCAATTGTATAAAAATATACAAAAATATATATAACAATATACAAAAATTAACCAATTGTATAAAATATACAATTATTTTTTAATTATAACAAAATATGGTTTAAACTATTATCTGTTTTTCAGAGAGACTCTTATTTGAAATGTCTTAAGGAATTGGTCTTGGTCCATTAAAATCAAATACTAGGTCACAGCTCCTTATCCAATAGAAAAAATACAACTATGTTGAAGTTTAGGAAGTACAAACTAAATATCATTCAGTAAAAATATAGGGAGGATTTAGTGTGGACCAAATCATTTGTAATCACTTTTACAAAAATAATTGTCAATATCTTTGCTATTATTATATCTATATCCTTGCTACTTTTTAAGAGTTCTAGACTTTGGATTATATTTTATTGGAAAAGTAATATACTTTCAAGGCCAATAGCTACCATTACTAATAATATTTCCTCTAGAGGTTGATAGAGAAACATAATAAAGAAAAAAAAACATGTCAATGTATATTTTCCCATTAGATCTACCAACTACAAAAATCTTGTATAGAAAACTAGGATTTATGCTATTAGCTTTGTATTCTTTAATTAAATCAATTTCTTTGAATGTCATAATTTCTCCCTTATTCATTTGTATAAAAGTAAACTTCTAGCAAAAAATAGATTGTGTATCTTGATAAAGTACTTCGAATAGAATTACAAAGATTACAAAGGGCCAGAGATTTAACTCAGTGGTTCCAGCACCTGCCTCGCAAGTGCAAGTTCCCTGGTTCAATCCCCAGTAACCACATACAATACTGGACATGGTGATTCACACCCACCAGCAATCAGTACCACATACCACAAATGCCAGGTTTGGTGGCTCAAGCCTATAATCCCAGCACTTGGGAGGCAGAGGCAGGAAGATTGAAGAGTTCGAGGCTTGCCTTGGCTACATAGTAAGTTCAGGGCCAGTCTGAACTACAAGGTGAGACCCTATCTCAGTAAGTGAATGAATGAATGAATGAATGAATGATTTAATGAATAAATAAATAAAATATGGTAAAAATCAATTTTGTAGAATTTGAGGGTTTTGGAAAGAAGTTGTACAATTCAGGTTACCTTAAAATAGTGTTTATTCCAGCACACATACCAGTTTCATTTCAATCTGAATATGTTTTGTAACTAGCCATGTGAATCCAAGAATTTTCCCCTTTAAACAGTAACACACTTTCACAGAAAATTTCTGTTTTAGATAATTTTGCCATATTTTTCAAGTGTACATGGAGTCAAGAATAATAAATGTTTCTTATAATTTACACTTCTTAAGTCTACATGATCGCATTGCTCAAGTTCACAGGACAAAACAACATAAATGTGTAAAACATTTGGAAGTCAATAGGAATATAAATTATAGTTAATTAGATTAGAATTAGAGTTAAGTACCTAGCACTAGTACAGTGCAGTGCTCTGTAGTCACTTGAAAACTTCAGTGTGCTATTAGCTTTGAGAAACATAGATTCTGCATCTCTCACAAGGTGAAATTAGTTTCCACATCCCAGAGATGATAAGACACCACATATGGCAACTGTGTTTATTATCTGCTTAATCTCATCTCTTTGGCCTAATATCTATACCTCATGAATCCATCTGGATTATGAGTCTGATATACTTCTGCCATCTCGGGAGTGAATTTCCCTTTTTCACTCACTCCCTTCTACCTGCAATTCCTAATTAGATATTTCCCATAAAGGTTTAACATTGCCTGTGTCTTTACTCCTTCAAAAATATTGTCTTCATAAATTCCCCTCTTTCCACAATTCATCAATTCTCTCCTTTTGCATAGGCAAATGTACTGAAAAAAATTTTCCTCATTCTATTTTCTTTGTCCTGTTCATCCTTAAGCCTGATATATTTTAACCACTTCTCCCAAAATAACGTAAAGCTTCCTTGCCGAGCATTATGGTGAAAAAGCTTAGGATTTCATTCACATTGGCAGTTGCATTATTTGACTCTGTTTATGTTTTCACACTTTACACATCTGCCTCTTTTATAGCACTCACAGGGTCAAATTTTTCTGCAATCTCTATTTTATGTTAATGATTTACAAATATTAAGAAATTTCTCTTTTTTTTTTTTTTTTTTTTTTTGAGACAGGGTCTTGCTTTGTAATTCAGGCTGGCTCTGAGCTCACTATGTAGCCCAGGCAAGCCTCGAACTCAGCAATCCTCCTGTCTCTGCCTCACGAGTGCTGGGATTACAGGCGTGAGCCACTATGCCCAGCAAGAAATTTCTCTTTTAATCAGAAGTTTTTCCAATGGATTCATTCCTAAACACAGGAAAACACATTGACGGATACTTTTCTGGTTTAAAATGCATTTTTGAGCTGCACATTTGCATATGTCTTCTTATGTGAAAACTTTGTATAGGTATCTAGTATCTATATAAAACTGAGATGCTCAAATAATAAAGATGGCACTATCAAATAATAAACATGGTACTATCAAGACTTAAATTATTTAAACTAGAAAACAAAAGCAAATTAGAAAAAAACTCAAAAGAATTAAAATGCAAAAATAATTGAAAAGAAAACAATATGGTAATAATGTAAAGGTAATAATAGGGTTTATCTAAAGTCCCAGGAGAGTGGCTCCTTTACTTTTGAATTCAGTTTATCCAAGAGGGATGGTCATAACTCAAGTTAGTCAACTGAAGACTCAGGTTCCTCTGCACAGCCTTCACGAAGGCCAGTAGCAGAAGAAATAAGGCAGATGAAACAGAATGCTGGTAAACACAATGGTATAATAAGCGTAAACACATAATATCACCAACAGCTTTGTTCTGCCGGGCTCTTTCCTCTTGCTGCAAGAAGGAAGCAGAGGCAGCCCTGGAGAGAAGCCACAGGAGCTAAAAAAAAAAAAAAAAAAATTACAAATTGCCCGGGATGCTGGAAGTGAAACTGTGGGTTTGATGCTCCCCTTGCTGGACTTTGGACTTACTTTGGTCCTATTCCTTCGGATCGTCCTACGTGCACCTTTTGCAATGGAAATGTCCACCTTGTGCCACGGAATGTGAACTTTCCTCTCATCTGGACAGGATTTCAGAGCTAGGAGTTTCTTTTAAATCTCAGAGGGGACTTTGGACTTGGCCTTTTCAGCAGTGATGAAACCATTAGGACTCGGATGATTCGTAGAGATGAACTAAATGTCTTTTGAATAACTGTCTTTTGGGGAGCCAGGCCCGAAATGTTACAGTTTGAGTCTGGATGCCCCCCAAAACCTCATTCAATCAGAGGTAGGTGAATATGGAATTTGCGGTGCTGGGGTTCAGGACCCGCGATTTACTAAACCACTAAACATGGGGGATTAGTTTGGCACCATCCTGATCTCAGTGTGAATAAAATAAAAGGGGTAGAAAGATGCTGTCACTTCCCTGCTAACTCCGTTACCTTGTGTGCATCTGTTTGCCAACCCAGCCTTGGACCCAGCTAATTATGGACTGAATCCTCTAAGAACTATAAGCCAAATAAAGCCCTTCCCTCTTAACTTAGGGGTATTGTGTATTTTACTTCAACCATGAGAGAAAAAATAACTAACAATATTGGTATCAACATTCTTGTAATAAATGCTATGGTGACATTCATGTTATTTTTTGATGTAGACCTTTCTAGATTGCTCACTAATTGGAAAAGGTCAGAATAACTCAATTTTGACACAAAGACCATGTAACTTTTCTGTTTTCATTCAGTAAGCCAGTGAATGGTTAAGAACACATGCTTCCACTTTGGGACTGATGTTCAATGTCCTTGAAGCATACTAGGGGCCTTGTAGGAGTGAGAATCAAACCTCAACCCAGCATTCTTTCTTTTAGGTTTGCCTTTCTTCCTAACTCCACCACTTGCACGGGCACAGCCACATTACCTTTCACATTTTTTGTTTCATTGCCAGTGTGAATAATGGATTTGAAAAAAAAAAGAAATTCTAAGTTATATGTGCATAAATTTTAAGCCTTTTAAGTATTTTGCCTAATACTTTTCCCCCCTTGGTACAGAGTCATATAACATTATATATATTTACTCTTTTAGATGTTGAAATTTAGTTAAGGCACTAAGCTTTGAAGTAATGAAGATAAAAGGACGTTAGCATAGCACAAACCTCCATTAAACCTTGGCTTCATCAATGACAACTGTCAAACCATGGAAAAGTTACTATTTCTCTCTCTATGGAAACGTCAATTCCTCTAAAATATTTTTAAGCTAGTCATGGTAGTATTACACCACAAAACAATAGCATTTAGCAGTTTCCCAATTTTTTTAGATTTATAAGAATATAAATGTAATATTATAGCTGATTAATAGCAAAGTGAGAGTAAACAACAGAAAATATAACAGTAGTGCAATATAAATAAATATTATGAGGTTCTAGAATGAATTTTGCATTTAAAAACTGACTAATCAGTTTTGGTTAAGCTCTAAATTTTGGTCAGTTTTTCTCTGCTTTGAAAATATTTTCCTGTATACATTCATTTTGACAGTATGCCCAGATGATTTAATTTTTGCTTTCCTTGTAAATCAATTTAGCCTTCTTCACTTCTACAGTGTGCAAGCAGTGGCCTCAAAATAATATATCCAGGCTCTAATCCTTTGTTCCTGGGTAGCTGAACTATTTGAAAATATAAATTTTGTTTATCCCTTTAACTTATTTATTATTCAGTTAATAACATCTAAATGAACTCATCCTGTATTTGAGCCAGGTGCAAGATGCAGTGAAACTCTCAGTTAGAAACACAGCAATGTAGGCTGGAATCTACAAAGAAGACAGAGGCATTGGTGATGTGTGCAAATTAAGAAGCACTTTGAAGCACAGGCAGTCACCAGAAACTCAGAACAAGTCTTGAAACAGATTCTGAGTCCCCTGAAGGAAACAAATCTGCCAATACCTCATTTCAAATTATTGGCCTCCAGAACTGTCAAAGAGTAAATGTGTGTTGTTCAAACCACAGAGTTTGTTATGCTTTGTCATGACTCCTCAGAAATCAAGGAGTGAGTTGTCTTCTGTCTATCTGTTACTGTGAGGTCTTATTTTAATTTTCAAATTTTAATCATGATGAGAATAGATGGATAGAGACAAAACTATAACACCACACTCTATGTATACATATGTGTGTGTGTTCTTGTCTTTGCATGTATGTATTTACACAAATTATTTTTACAGTTTAAAAGTTTATTACTGGGTTGCAGATTTAGCTCAGTGGTTCTAGCACCTGCCTAGCACGTGTAAGGTCCCTGGTTCAATCCCTGGTAACCACATAAAATGATAACCGGGAGTGGTGACTCATGCCCACCAGCAATGAGCAACACATACCACAAATGCTGAGTTTGGTGGCTCATGCCTGTAATCCCAGCATCGGGAAGCAGAGACAGGAGGATTGCTGAGTTCGAGGCTTGCCTGGGCTACATAGTGAGCTCACTCAGGGCCAGCCTGAACTATAAAGTGATACCCTGTCTCAAAAAAAAAAAAGTTCATTACTCAATTGCTGTTAAAAACCAGTGGAGTGTCCGATATACTTCCATATTATACCACAAACGCTACTTGAAACTTTTCACTAAGCAACATAAATACCTTTTAAAAAATTGTGATTCCTATCATAAATCATAAGTTGTAATTTTTTTACAAGAGTGAAAGTGTTGAAGTGTTTATGTTTATTTTGAAACATGAAAGATATGGGCATTTCTTCTTCATGTCATGGTATCCTAAAGACGGGTGACACTGGCACTGTCTTGTTTCCCCTATAGCTTGTCTTCTGTCTTTAATAAGGGGAAAATACTCATAACTAGCTATTTTAAGTGATTGCTTAAGGGAAAAGAAGTTCTAAAAAATTCAATTTCTGCAAATTGGAAGCCATTCTTATCCTAATGTTTACAAAAGTTATGAATAGAGTATTTTTAAATCTGAAATCTTAGAAAAGAATTGTTTTAAAAGTTAATTTTGAGCTTGGTGTCATGGTACAACCCTGTAATTCCAACACTCTCGGGCTGAGGTCAGAGGACCGCAAGACTGAGTTCCACTGGGGTAATTTTGGTAAGACTGTCAAACTAAAAAATTTAAAAAGGGATGGGGAAATAGCTCAACACCAGATGGGGGGGGGATATTTTTTCTTCTGCTTTAACTATAATCCTGTTATTATAATATGCCCATATCTTTCATGTTTCAAAATAAACATAAACACTTCAATACTTTTACTCTCATAAAAAAAAATCACAACTGATTTGTTTCATGATAGGAATCACAAAAGTTGTCATACTTTACAAAAAAATTAAATGTATTTATGTTGCTTAGTGAAAAGTTTCAAGTACTGTTTGTGTTATAATAATATCAATATATATAATAATATGAAATATTGCACAATGTACAATTCTCAATATATTTGTGGTATGGAAGTACAGTGGACCTTCAGCTTACAAATTCTGTTCATTCACAAGGGCAGGTTGTAACTCAAGTTACATTGGCCTAAGATTTCTCAATTGACCTCACATAGGAAGGGGTGCTGTATGTTCCTCGCTGAACTCTTCAATGGGTAAATCTGTATCTGAGACTATCTGGAAGCATAACTGGCCAGCGTTCAGGTCAAAACTTAAGACTTTGGTCCTCAATTGAAAGTAAAACTCCAATCCTAACCCAACTTTTTCAAGCTGGTCAGAACTTGAGGGTCCCCTGAATCTTCATAGTTAACTACTTTATTATACTTTTATTTTGTTCTAAGAAATGTATGTCCAAGTTATTTTGTGTAAAAATAAATTACTTTATTCAAATCTTCAAACTTATCTTTAGATTTCTCAATTGATTATGAAAATTATCTTAATCAAACATATGTACCCTAAAGGCATCATTTTATCTGAAATTTTCTTAAGCCAAATCATACTGACATTAATTTCTAACTTGTGCGATTTGTTTATTGAAAGTGTGTAAAAATATCTATTATGCTAACTGTATACACTTGTTAGACATGCTTGGCTAGTACACACAAAACAATATTAAGTTGAAATTAACTGCTTTCTCAAATCTAAAGTTAGTCTTTTTCAGTGGTAATAGACAAAAGTCTTTCAAAATCAGTACAGTGTAGGAATCACTAATGCACATCAGGTCACATATCAGGGCCCTGTTAGGCAAAGGAAGATGTGAAAAATAGAAATGTCCCAGAGTAGCATTTCTGCTTCATCCTTCTCATTTGGTTGTACTATCCCTCTGTGGAGAGTAAGCCACAGAAGAATATATTTTGAAAGTTGAAGTATGTAGTTCCTGAGATGAACTTCAGTTAATAGTCCCAACATATTTGTCTTCTGTGATAAAAGCAGAGAATAATCATAATCACGTGATTGTTATTGAGAAGCCAAGACACTCTAAGCTCTGGCAATATGGGATGCAATAGGATATCCTTGGTTAATTTGTCATTTTTCAGGTCTAGAAGAAATCTGACCCAGATTTAGTAAAGACGAGTTGCCACGATGTCAGTTCAAACAGAAGGTTTCAACTCATTGTATCCTACACACACACACACACACACACACACACACACACACACACACACACACACACTTAAAAGGCCTCAGAGATAACAGCCAGCCACAGGAAGGGCGCTTCCTAGCAGTTCACAAGGACCGGGCTGAAAGGACTCACGCTGTCTCCATCGCAACCCACTAGATTGCGGCTGGCAGCGCGCTGGAAGTTCTGCGGTCATTTTCCATTGATTTCACTCTAAGTTCTGACACAGAGAAGCCAATCAGGAGTGATTGTTAAATTGTCTCACTGCTAAAACAGATACTCAGCTTGAAATAAATCCAACACTCACTAAATCTTTTTTTTTTTTTTTTTCATTTTGAGACGGTGGAATAGGCTCAAAGAAATAGCAAGGATTTTTTTAGTCAGTTGGAAAAAAATAAATAGCTTTGGTCTGAACTCTGAATTGTTTACTTTTACAAACAAAAAAAGATTAGCCTTATGCATTTTTGGTAGTTTTACTGTTGTTATCTTTAATCATATAACTTAATTTGTAGTGTCTGGAGTGTTTGTGAACATGTTATTTGAAAATATTATGCTACAGCATAAAAATAGCAAACAAATTGATAAATTGTTATACAGGGGTCTTATATGCTGATATAATGATCATGTTAACTCAATCAATTTGGCTACATTATGTCAAATTAATTGCAAATTGTGTTTGACAAAGGTTTATTAGTTGTCTCAGGAATCCTAGAAGGTGATCATTATTTTGAATTTATAAAAAAGACTACAGAAATATAAGCAACTGTATTGATATTTCAAATTCGGGCCACATCTAGATTCTATTAAAAATAAATGTTTAAGTGATTTCCTTTAAGCAGAAAGGGATCCTTACTTATTTAATTTGGGTGGTTATGCCAATAAATAATTTGATTTTGTTATCTAGGCAGCTGTTGGCATAAGTGTGGAAAAAGGCATCACTAGTCTCTGCGTGTTGAGAGCTTGCGGGTGTAATTTTGAGATGGATCCGTCCCAGGACCTCGGGTGGCTTTGGCCCATGCAGCCTGTCTTCCCCTGACCTGGAGCCCAAGAACTGATAGGAAACACAATAACAACAGTGGGGAGAAAGTGATTGATAAAAATTCAAGTTCTAAAAACAATATTATATTTTTAAAATTTTTAAAATGCACTATTTCACAAAGTAACAGTTTAAGATTTGGAAAGACAAATACACGGGCACATTATTTCTTTTTCTCTTAATAACAATTGAGACTGGACAATATGCTGACCATCTGGGAGACATCTTGAGCTTCATTTGCATCGAGCAGATCTTAAAATCCACCTTGTGAAATTATGTTGAGCATTTAAAATTGTTACAGCTATAAAATGCAAGGCACACTAAGATTCATTAAATGTGTAAGATATATTTGAATGTTATATTTGACTATTAATGTATTTACATATTAATATATCTACTTTTGATAAATGACAATCTTTTAATGATGTCTCCCAATATTTTCTTGTATTATCTTCTTTGGTTTCCATTTAATATCAATTTTCGATGATTTAGAGTGCTTTGTGAAAAGAGTCCTTATTTCTCTAAAAGATAACTATTTCTCCAGTTCAAAAAGCAAGAAGTACAATCTATAAATGACACAAATCAACAAGTTTCTGTTTCAAAATCAAATAGGTAATGATTTATTGTTCTCTGTAATTTTCAGCTACAGTTCTGTACATATTTTAATATGCAAATGTCTACTTTGGGAGTTTGAATTTTTAATTATTTTTCCACTTTTTTATTAGTTACGTTTTGAGTACATAATTATCACATTTTTAACGAACCCTTATTTTAATCTTCATTTTTATTTCCACTTTCATTACTAATGAACTAAATATATATTCATGGCTCTTGAAGTAAATGGATTAGTGATAAAATATACATTTGGATTTAAATATCTCACCTGCCATTAATGTTTTGCTCTTATGTAATAGCATAAGAAAAATCTCTGTGTTGGATAGAAGGAAGTGAGATGGTAGTTTTAAAGAGCTTCATTAAATGTAAACCTCGGAACAGATTTCAAGTAGGAACTTAAAAAAAAAAACAATCATTGACAGTCATGGATGTCCTGCAAAATTCTAGTGAACAAATAGTGCCCCAGCTGGTGTTAATCATTGAGTCTGTTCACAGATTTATCTTACTAAGGGCATGTGCTAGAATCATTGGCCCTGTATTTATTGTTACCTAACAGACCATTCCACACTTTCACCATATTGAGGGATCATTTAATCATGACTGAGTGGGGCATAGACTGAGGCTGACATGGCAGAGATGGTATCTGCTTTCTCCAAGAAGCCTTTGGATGGGCTGTCCAGTGCCTCTGCCCTCGGGACAACCTGACAGCCCCTTGGCGCTGGAGTCTGTTGCTTGGGGACATTTCTTCGCCATGTCGTGCGCTGGTGCTTCAATGTCCAACCCAGGTCCTCTCTCCGATGACTCTCCCTGAGGCCGAGGTGGCTGAAGGGCTGAGCCTCTTTATCCTCATGGGCCTTGCATGTCTGATTTCGTGGCTATATCTCACTTTTCACAGCACGGCGATAGGATTAGTCAGACTGTGGACCTGATGTATCTGGGGTTCTTACTTTCTCTTTATATTTAAAAATTAAACTACACAAATTATTTTCTTGTTAAGTAACAGGTTCTCAGAAAATAGTTAACCATTAAACAAAGCCATGTTAAATTTCAAACACTCTCTTTTTTGTCTTTTAGAAAGTCATTAAAATATTTATTTCTTTTTCCCCTCAGGAGAGGGTATTTGCATGCTTCAAATAAACTTTTTTTTTTTTTTTTTGAGACAGGGTATCGCTTTATAGTTCAGGCTGGCCCTCAGTTAGAGAATGGCCACTATGTAGCCCAGGCAAACCTCAAACTCAGCAATCCTCCTGTCTCTGCCTCTTGAGTGCTGGGATTAAAGGCATGAGCCACCACGCCCAGCACTGTGGTATGCGGCACTGATTGCTGGTGGGCATGAGTCACCATGCCCAGCACTGTATGTGGTTACCGGGATTGAATTCAGGGCCTTGTGCTTGCGAGGCAGGTACTGGAACCACTGAGCTAAATCTCCAGCCCTACAGTTTTTCTTTTTATGGAATTAGTATGAAAAGGTGAGAGGTGTTATCGATCTTCACAGTCTTTCAGTTTCTTTTCTGTGTCCCATGAAATGTAGAACGTATGAGGACATTCACAACATGGACTGCTGAGTGTCCTCAGACAGAACAGAAAGAAGGAAGGAGAGGACCCACGGAAGGACTTTAATGTGAGGCATAAAACTATGATGAGGAAGAGATGTAAGGATTGCATCACATGCTCGTCAGAACACTTGAAAATATATGGTTTATAAGAAGAATCTTCTTTCCTCATGTTCAGCCTATTGGGAATTTTGTTTGTTTATGTAGAAACTATGCTGGTTAAATTACACTGTTAGTTAACATCATTTTTTTGTTTCTTTGTTTTGTTTTATGAGACAGGGTCTCATATTTAGTTCTGGCTGGCCATGAGCTCACTATGTAGCCCAGGCAATCCAGGAACCCAGCAATTTTCTTGCCTCTGCCTCTAGTGCTGGGATTACAGGCATGAACCACCATGCCCGGCACTGTGGTATGTGGTCCTGATTGCTGGTGGGCGTGAGTCACCCTACCCAGTATTACTGTATTTGGTTTTGGGGATTAAACCAGGGCCCTTGTGCTTGCTAGCCAGGCACCAAAACCACTGGGCTAAATCTCCAACCCAACATCATTTTTTGTTTTTTTTTGAGACAGGGTCTCGCTTTGTAGTCCAGGCTGGCCCTCAGCTCACTATGTAGCCCAGGCAAGCCTCAAACTCAGCAATCCTCCTGTCTCTGCCTCCTGAGTGCTGGGATTACAGGCGTGAGCCACCATGCTCGGCCCCAACATTATTTTTGTTGCTCTTTTAGAACATGACTTTAAAGGACTGTCAGAAAGATAAATACGTGCATCTATGTGGTTAAATCCCCACTAAGTGAGTGGTACTAACTAATGCTTTCCACAGACACAATAAGAAGTCTACTTCAGTAGACTATCTTCTGTTAACAGTTTTTCTGCCAGTATTTTCCTTTGTTTAGTGAAAACCTGCTTTCTGTATATTTTAACCTACTGTCACTTTTTAACTGTCCAAAATTACCAGAAGACATGACCTTTATTTCTTCAACATTAAGATGTGGTACACCTCTGAGAGCTTGTTCTGAAAATGGCAGCAACTAAAAAAGATGTAGCCTCATGTACATTTTTTCTGGACCTACAGCTGACTTCAAAATTCATACAAATTAACCGGCACAATAATTTGGAAGAAAAGCTGGGTATGAAATTTGGCAGAAAAAGCCCACTGACAATCATTTCCCCGCTCTGTCTCCAACTCACTGAAGCAGATAAAAGGAAGAGAAACAAATTATGTTCATCATGAAGCTGAACACATTTAGAAATAAGTAGGAAAACCCAAAGAGGAAAATCAATTCAGAAGAGTAGAAGTTGCAGGATCTCTGCTGCCCGGTGACAGCTAGGTAAACTGAGAAGCCAGCGACAGTGCATATGCCTAGTAACATCCGACATTCAAAACACAGTAAGGCCTTTCTTTAATTTCTGCCTTCGAAATATCACCTTGAATTAATAATTTGTCCATTTCCAATCTGAATCCACACTAAAAACATCATTCTGAAAATATTCCCTGTCGATTTTACATCTAGACACAATTATTTAAATATGATTTACCTTCCAAATACAGATGAAATGAAATTACTTTTGTACCTAACATGATAAAGCTATGGCATAAAATGAAAACAAATTAACCATCTCCCTTAAAGATGATAGAAAGTCATCTTTTCATGATAGATATTTCCCTCTCTCTCTTTATTTCCTATAATTTAAATAGTAATACATACCAAGTTATTATTAATGCATCTTTCTTTGATGATAGAATAAGAAAGGAAAAGAGATATGCTTTATAAATACTGTTCTATAGAAAATCCAGAAACTATTTCCATAACTCATTGTGTAGCTAAAGCTGATACTCATGATGTGTATATACAATGTACCAATACAGATTCTTAAAAAATGCACACTCATTACAGGTACAAATTCTCAATTTTGAATGTGATCATAACATGTATATATATATATATATATATATGTACATATATATATGCATGTACATATATATATATACACCATATATATATATATATGGTGTGTGTGTCTGTGTGTATATATATATATATATATATATATATATATATAGTATATCAATAAAATATTTTTTGAGACAGGGTATCGCTTTGTAGTTCAGGCTGGCCCTGAGCTCACTATGTAGCCCAGACAACCCTCGAACTCAACCAGCAATCTTCCTGTCTCTGCCTCCCAAGTACTGGGATTACAGGCGTGAGCCACCACGCCTGGCTATAAAATAAATTTTTAAAAAAGCTGATACTACTATATTCTAACTACAGATTTCAGATTCCTCTAGCTATTGCTTTTAAGAGCAAAACATGAAAAGATTATGAGATGGTGCCTAGGCATGTTATTCAATTATCATTGCTCATCTCCTCCATGACTTGCTAGTTTGGTGACCAGGTCTACAATCCTCTTCTTTGTTTCTGACCCCATGACAGGACATTGATGTGTCAAGGTGAAAGACTCAACTTCTAGTTTAGATATGCTTTTCTCATGCTGATTTTGAACCTTTCATCTTTCAATGAAGAAAATTAATGAAGTCTAAGTAAAGGAGTAAGAACACAAAAGTTACAATACTGGATCAAAAGGACTGAGAGCCAACAGATTCTTTCCCTTGTCCATCTTGATTACTGGAAATGTGATTTGTTATTAGAGAAATAGCATCACGTCTACATGCTGGAATACAATAACTACCCTTATCATGGCTGCCATTACCCTCATCCTAGATGGTTTGGTAGATGGTCTTTATAGAAGTAATTTTATAGTATTCTCAGGACAGTGACTTGTGAGTGATGGGGAAAATTCCTGCAAATTCCAGTTGCAATTATTCAGTGCATTTCAGGGAAACTAAATAATATTTTGGTCAGGAGAATATCACAACAAAAAGTAAGATACAATATATGATGAATTCAAAATTTTATAGCATATTGAGGAATAATTTATTTGGGAGAAATTCATACATTATCACATTGCTGTTCGGTAAAATTAATAAAGTTTTGCGGTCATCACAGCCATCAGTAGGGGTGTAATTCCAGCAACCTGTCACGTTAGTGTTGCTCAGCGTTCGCCTGAAGCTCTGCCACCAGCAAACACTTGTCTACTTTGCCTCTATTGCCAACACCTTTTCTAGAAATACATGTGAATGGAAACATTCTAGGTGTAATCTTATGAATTTGACATTTCTTACTTAGAATATTCCTTTTGAGGTATATACAGTATACTACAATGAGTATTAATAAGATATTTTCAAGTTTGGGGCAGTATTCCATGATTTATGTAAATAATATTTGTCTATTTACTGATCTGTAGGTATCATAGGTTTTACATTTTTAGCTGTAGCTAATGCACCTTTGAACATGTACAAGTGTTTTTATAAATATTTCCCCCTGACTGAATACTTTGGATTGTTAATAATACACCCCCTATTAAATTTACATGTAAGATTTTTCAAAACTGCTAAAGTCTATTCAATGCAGTTGTACCTTTTAAAATTCCCACCAGAAATCATGAGGGTTTCCTTTTAGGTATTCACACCAAGAACTAGCATTTTGTTGTTAATGCAAACAATTGTTCTATAACTAAAGGCATTTATGTACTCAATGATAAGTGATGTTGAACATCAATTCATTTGCTTATTCAGCATCAGTATATATTATTTGTGGCCTATTTGCATATTTTGCATAGATTTAATTTTCCCTTCTATTTTTTGTTTGTAAAATTCTTTGTTGAACTTTGATATAAAAATTTTATCAGCCTTATGATTTGCCAACAGAGTCTCTAAATCTATAGCTCTACCTATATGTTGTTTTTAATTCCTTTTGAAAATCTTGAGATTTAAATTTGATGAAATATTTTTTTAAAGAGCATAATTTTTCTTCTGAAATCATTTTGGTATTGCACCTAAGAATTCTTTAATGAAAGCACCATGTCTTAAACTTTTAAAAGTTACGTTTGTGTTGTTATATGCCTACTTGTGTTTGTTTTGTTGTGCCATGTGGTCAACTTTTACAAAGATGTCCAATTTTTTCACATCATTATTAGAAATAGTTTCTATTCCTGTTGAATTTCTCCTGGCAAGAGTCCCAGTGGATTCTCCACAGGTGAGACCAGAAGGTGAAAAGTCAAATAGCAGTGGAGAAGACTCCAGTGCCTCAGGCTCTGTGCCTTTGTTTGTGAAATTGTGTTTGCTTCAGTACAAACTCAGAAGTCTCATTACATTTGGTCATGATGTAAATGTACACCCAAATTTAAGGTTGGTGAACCAGCCCACAAACATTTTTTTTAGGACAGTTTAGGTAACATGATATGCTGTTTTCAGATATTCAGGTAGTTGATCTCTGCTACTCAAATCTGGATTTCAAAATTTTGTTCTAAATACTACAGGTTTTGCTCTTTTATTTTTAATGACCTGCCAATGTTTCTTAAATCATTGCTATTTGTCATAGACACATCAAACATGATTATGTCTGCTCGTTCATGCCACAATGGGAAGAAAGGCTTACAGAATAGCTGGGGTCACTGGACCTCTTCCTTTACAATATTGTGAAGAAATTTTGGCATTTCAAATCTATTTAAGTCATTTTGTAAGTACCAAGTTTCAAACAATGCATCAAGAAAATTTAAAATTCCTTCTAGTCACTTTTTAATACAAAAAACTTAATGAATCTGATTAATTAGAATCTGGTGAATGAAGACTTATCAAAAAGGCTGACTTTCCACCAAATCACATTTCTGTCACCATAATCCGTCAGCTCTAGATTATGACCATGTGTGCTCTTCAATGTTGAATCAATATTGTTTATCTTTCAGTTTTGTCAGTGTGGGTGGAAAGTTCCTCACAAGTTATGCTTTGTAGATTAACTAATTACATTCTACTGAGACATTGCTTTCTACTTCCTACTGGGCCATTTATCTGAGAGGTGATAGAACTATGTTCTCAGAAGCATTAACAGTTATGCCTTTCAAAGCACCTATCTCAAGGGAAAACTGTGGGTTCTATGGGAAAGGGAATATCAATATCCTCAGACAAGAGAAAGGACATGGAGACTTTGGATAATTCAAGGTTCCTAGATTTAATGCTCAACCGAGTCTCCCAATATTGCCCCCTCTATATGTTACATAACTAGAATGTAAAAGAAAAGAATTGCTAGGTAGACATGGGCACAAGTAGGAAGTAATAATGCTGGGCAAATGAGGCACTTCAAGTAGGACAGCATAACCAACATAGTCACGCTAGTACAGGGAAGTGAGTTAGCGATTACATGCCCAGTGTTCATTCTTTGCTTTTAATCTTTAAATTTTTTCCATGTTTCTGATTGTCACAGTCCCTCTCCTTTGAAGGCAAGCTAGCCCCTAGTGACTGTGCTATTTGTAACATGCAGAACTGAATGGAGCTTTATTTCACTGTTTGTGATGCAGAAATATTCATACAGTTCAGAGAACAAAAAGTAGGCAAAACCTAATCACAATGTCTTTAGAAATGCTCCTATATTATCAATGATACTTTATCACTAACAGAGTATCATCCCTTGCCTATAAGTGTATATAATTTTTTTTTTGAGACAGGGTCTCGCTTTGTAGTTCAGGCTGGCTCTGAGCTCACTATGTAGCCCAGGCAAACCTCAAACTCAGCAATCCTCCTGTCTCTGCCTCCCGAGTGCTGGGATTACAGGCCTGAGCCACCACGCCCAGCTGGTGTATATAATTTTTGAGTATTCCACACTACAGGTTGCTATCATTTGGCAATAACTATAAAATATGAAAAACTGGATTTCTGAAAACCTTATATATGCAACTGATTTTGACCTACTTATTTGATAATAATTTTCTCTTACTGGAGAAATGAAAGATTATAGTGTGTATTTAACCATAGACCCTGTTTGCCAGAAAAATTAGAAATGTTTCTTATAATACTGAATAACTGATTTCCTACTCAACAGAAATCATAAGAAAAGCATAAGAAATCTGTCCAAGTATTGTGGTTATTTGTAAAGTGTCTAAAATGATCAGATGAAAGTAAATAAAGTAAGCTGCTGTATTCTGCATGAGAAAAAAGCAGCAGTATTTATAGCCTTTTGATTTTGGAGTTTTATTTTAGTATCTAGTTATACATTTTTTGAGATGGAGTATATGTATTTGTTCATATGCACATATATATATTAACATATGTTTCTACGTGTGAGTCTACGTATTTGAAATATTTTCTAGTGAAATAATATGTTGAGGTTTTTTTTATTATAAATGGATTATTTCTAGTGATCATTGCTGCATCATTTCTTTTCAGAAATTCACTGGATTTTTCTCAAACATTCATCAATCCTTGCTTTATCCCTCCTTAGCCTTAATTTATCATAATTGATTGATGCTGACTACTTTGTGAGGGAATTATTTAACTGTGACTGGCTGGGGACATTTAACTTCATTGAAATGAAACAGCTTAAGGGAAATGGAGGAAAGCAGACTTGAAACAGAGTTTGGCTTCCTGCGTTGAATAAAAGATTATCAACATTACCTTGTTGTAATTAATTGAATTTAAGTTTTAATTCTTTTTGGTAAAATAGAATTAATATGAAGATCACCTTTGAAATATAAGATGATTATGTTCAAAGATTGTATAATCAGCTACAAGAAAAATAGGTAAAAATTACAGAGATAATTATATTAAAAAAACACTTCTCAATGCTTCTGAGACTCGTAAACTTTGAGAGACATAATCAATAGAACATGCATTGCATTGTATACTCAGGAAAGGTCTTAGAGCCATTCATTTAGACCACGTCACTAGTAAGAAACATTAGATTCAAAGAGCCAAAATCACAACTAGTATTTGCTCAGTCAATCTTCCCAGCTGTTTTCACTTTAAGCCCTGCTTTCTTAGTATTGTTGGTTTTACTGACATTTCTTTTCCATAATACTCCTATTTTCATCAAAATAAAATATCAAATAATGATGCTTCTTATAAGACCAGAAAAGTGGCTTTATCAAAGCATGATGTAAAAACTTCTTAATGAAAACTATTTGTAGGAATTTCTAGACAAAGCTACCATTTAGCAATCTGATGAGAAGATACAATCATACTTTATTGTTTTCAAGAAGTGGATTGAATATATCCATATTTTATATCTTCTGAGAAGATTATACAAGCAATTTGGGGAATATTGAAATTAAATATTCTTTTGATATTAGCTTATATAAATTGCTATTAAAATTTACTAAATTAGCAGTTATTTAGAGAAATTTATTGTTGCCTAAATACAACCATTAATTAAAATTTGTACATTTATAGTACTGCCTGAAAAATATGTTTCTTTACTTAAAAGATATGTCAGATGATAGTAAATCCTTATTATAGTGAGAAACTGCCCAGAATATGTATGAGACAACAGGTAGAGGAAGAAGGTTAATACGAAGATGACCTTTACATATTTTTAACTACTTCTCTGTGTTCAACTATGTTCTCACATATTCTCAGCAATCATACAGACTCTTTGTTCTTTTGTACCTTATACATCTGAGTTGCTTCCTATTGTTTGCAGCATATGAGGATTGTAATACAGTATTTTCATTTTCTTTAAATAACACTCCTTTCAGATTGCTCATTCATTCCAGTATGTCTGCACTCAGTGACATGTTAATCTCTTGTAAGTAAGTAAAATGAAACCCTGTTGGAAAGTAGTAGAATACCCTTAGATCACAAAGTTCATATTAATTTAATTTGGCTACATGTGAGTTATGAATACAATACACACTGCCGGGACAAGGTTATGTATTGGCGTGTACGATGCAAAGGATCACACAAACATGGGCATTAACATTAAATAAGGAAATAAATTAGAAGTAGAAGGTCTAAGGAGTGGAGGCACAGGCACTTTTGCATTCATGAGCAGACCTACTTTGCTTTCTGAGCATCATCATTCACCAGACTCTGTAACTGTGGCATTTTGATGAAGGTTGTCTCGACGTGATTGGTTGCTTTCATTTTTTAGATGTTAGAAACAGTCCAAGAAACAAAATAATATATCAAACGATGCAACAGAAAATGAATTCAGGAACTTTATACACAGTATTTTGAATGATGAGGGCAAACTTGCTAGAAAACAAAATTACGCTAGCTAATATATAAGGACAGCTAATAAAAAAGTAATTTTAAAATACAAAGTGAGTTTTAGAAACATAAAATAATACTCCTATATGCATACATTTGGTGAATTAATAATACTTTTATTACCTTGTCTCCTAAAATAGTACCTTATTCAGCAAACCACATCATTCTCTCCAGACTATAGACTTAGAAAAAGATCAGTAAACAGAAAACAGGATGCAATATGATGTAACTTACATAATTATTTAAATGACCATTTGTTTCATTGTTTTCTGCTTATAAGTAGTAATACAGATTTGAAATAGGTTACATATTCTATTACTTTAAGGAAATTAAACAATGGCAGTATCTATTAAAACATCTATCTAATTAAAACATTGTATTATTATTTCCTTATTTTTTAAATTTTGATGAAATTGTAAAAATTTATGACTTTGGAATTCTTAGTATCATTTAAAAAAAGAGATAATTTTAGACATGAGGTTATTGTGATTTTATAAACGTTGAAGTGAGTACAAAGAATCGGAGACTAATATTGCCACACAGTTCATGTGTGTATGTGTCAAGTTAGAAGGAGACACGCTGTTCTGAACGGTACGAACATAAAATATAAAAGGGGAAACCTTTCATGGCTTTTCAGGAAAGTCCAGTGTCACCAAAGAACCACTAGCTTCCTTGTAGTCCCTCAGAGTTGTAAAATTCTGGGCTGAAAATAGAAGTCCTTATATCATTCTCAAGTTAGAAAGTCCACTTTTTTTTTTTTTGAGACAGGGTCTCGCTTTGTAGTTCAGGCTGGCTCTGAGCTCACTATGTAGCCCAGATAAGCCTCGAACTCAGCAATCCTCCTGTCTCTGCCTCCCGAGTGCTGGGATTACAGGCGTGAGCCACCATGCCCAGCACTGTGGTATGTGGTATTGATGGCTGGTGGACGTGAGTCACCATGCTCAGCGTTGTTTGTAGTTACTGGGGTCAAACTCAGGGCCTTGCACTTGCGAGGTAGGCACTGGAACCACTGAGCTAAATCTTAGGCCCTGAACTAGTAATTATGATGTGGCCCAGAGAAGAGCACCTGAGTGGAATTCTGTTTTCTTAGTGTGCAATGATTCAATTAAAAAGAATTCTTCTTGTCATCTGATAACTTAAAAGGAGTCACTGCATTATAATAAGGATACTTACTCATATGTTTTCTCAAAATTTAAGATCTTTAAATTATTGCCTTACATAACATCCATGTTTAAAATGACATTATCATCATAAGGGCTTTTTAAATCCTGGTTTGCTATTTATCAAAGAAAACCAAATAAACCATAAACAAATGAAACTAAGACTTTTAATAATTCATTTAACCCTTTGATAAATTTATATATTTTATGTAAACACATGTATAAGTAACACATATACTTGTTTGTATATTTGGGATTTAAATTCTCCCAAATTTATTTGGGTTGCTAGTTTTTTTTTTCCTAGAAGAATCTTATAGTTCATAGAACATAATTTGTAAACTATCTTTTCATACATTCCAATTGTGTGTTTTTATCTATAAAGTTATACAAGGACTAAATTATATGAACTAAATTTTAGAAACGGGAGAAAGAGGGAGATAGAATAAACAGGGAAAGAATAGAAATTGAGAAGGGATGCATGGAATGAATGAATTATGGCTAAATGTAAAGGCCTCTATCTGCTGACTTGAAATATGTAGGATGATTGTTGATAATGTTGACCTGCAAGGTGGCTTGAATCAGTAATGCCAGGCTGTGTCTGGCCTCTAGTCCCTGAAATTCAAATGTTAGCTTCCAAGATTCAGACTAACCTACATCTGTTTACCACGTCCAACACGTACCTGGACTGTGTTTCTATCTATACAAATACCACTCTGAACTCAGGCTGAAAAATAGTCTTCCTATGGCAAGACTAACTCCAGAAGAATATTTTAGTTTCCCGTTTTCCTTCCAGTTAATTCCTGATGGTAAGCACAAGATGTACCCAGATCTCTAATGTGAAGGTAGCCATGGGGCATCGTCACAGATTTGAAGGTATGTATATAATTCAAGTTCAGTACACTGGGAACATGACTTCATAAAATCACACCAGGTGGAAATAATCTAGTGTTTTGTTAGCACTGACACTGTGTAAGACATTTTGAAAATAATGTTGTACAAGCAGTCATTAGTTTTCAAATAATCTTTCATGAAATTTAATGTGGTTGTTTAATATACTATAGGTGCAGAATCTGAGGTTTTGGCAAGGAAATGTGATTTTTATAAGAAGCACTAAATATCGGTAGATTTCTTAATTTGTACAGATGAGTATATCAGGTTAAAATGGGACAGGTGGTAAGTAATGTAGATTTATTTCTCACAAATCAAAAGCTAGGATTTCAAAAGCAGTGCACCAGAAACCTTTGTGTCTGATGAGAGACTGGTTTCTGTCTCATAAACAACCATTTTTTCCCTCAAATCTTTATTCAATGGAAGAGGCAGGAAGCTCTCTCGAGCATGTCTTATAAAGGCACTGACGCATGAAGGCTCTACCAGCATGACACAGTTACACATCAGATGCTCTACCTGAAAATGCTCTTAGATCTAGAACAAGGATTCTCACCTCAGAACTTTGGAGAAAAACATGTACTGATGTTAATGTAGAAATAGGGTGTGGTTCAGGTTCGTGTGTGACCAGAATGTGTCCACAGTTCTAGCATCCTAATGATAGAAGGAGATCTCAGTAAGCAAGACAGGGTAACAACTGGGGTTTTCATAAGGGAATTAGCCCTTTTTTGGTGAAGGAGACAGACTGGAGGGAAGGTGCTGGACCAAGGCACAGGAGGAAGAGATTTGTGACTCAAGCCACCTCCTGGGGTGACAGAAAAACCCTGTGTCTTTGGTGAGTCATCAGTCATCTTCTTTCATTGTACTAGGATCTAGTATTTCAGTTGTAAAAGCAGAAATGATTCACAGTAGATCGTTTTCAATACTATTTGAATGTGTGAGTATATTTAGGAGATGCAGCTCACTCTTTCTACAAAGCTCTCTATTTGCTTCCTTCTTCTCTTCTTTCGCTCCAGGGTCTTTACTGACCCTACTGCTTCAACTCAAGTGCAAAATTTCACTTTCATATCCCCTATTCTATTTGCAGTTTTGATGCAGTTTTATTCCTACCTTAACAATGATGTCCACGAATTATCTAGGTGTTTGTACTGCCTGCTATTTCCTCACTATATTTGGGAAATGTGAACTGATATGAATTTCCACAAAGTAACATACTTTGGAAAGGAGCTACGAGAATACATTATACGCGATGTCTTGCAAACTTCATGCAAGGCAGATAAGGATCACCTGGAAGGTTTATTAACAATACAGATACCCAAGACCCAGCCAAATTTAATGAAGTTAAATCTCCAAAGAAGAGGCATTGGGAATTCTGCTTGTAATAAGGTTCTCGGATCAGTTGTGTAACCAGATGATGATACTTGAAATTGAAGTTCAAGGTGGGCTGTTCCTCATGACTTACACGAATAAATATAAGGCTTCTCTTGTGGTAAGATATTCAATATTCACAGGAACTTAACAATTATTAGATATTTTCTTATAAATGAATGAGTAAATATATATCAAAAAGAAATAACGACAGGAAAATGAATACTTTGTCATCGATATGAAAAGCAAAAAAAGAAATAAATGGATTTGAGACTCAGTGAAAAAGACCTGTATTTGGATAGTGGTTGTGTTACTTTCTTTCTTTTTTTTTTTTTTTTGGCTTTGGAGACAGGGTCTTGCGTTGTAGTTCAGGCTGGCCCTGAGCTCACTATGGTGCCCAGGCAAGCCACCGCGAACTCAGCAATCCTCCTGTCTCTGCCTCCCGAGTGCTGGGATTACAGGCGTGAGCCACCACGTCCGGCATTGTAGTATGCGGTGTTGATTGTTGGTGGGCGTGAGTCTCCACGCCCAGCATTATATGTGGTTGCCGGGGATCGAACTCGGGACCTTGCGCTTGCGAGGCAGGCGCCGGAACCACTGAGCTAACCCTCCAGCCCGGTTGTGTTACTTTCAAAGTAGTCAATAATTTGGATTAAAAATAAAAAATAATAGTAATATATTACCACATTGCTGTTGTAAAACAGCACGGCTGCTCCCACAGGTAAGGAAAAATTAGGTAGTACAAACACGTACTAACAAAGAAACAAAAATAAAGTAGAAGACCTTTCCCTTTAAAAAGAAGCAGTTTCAATTAAAAAAAAAAACTAGAATGCTATTGCAACGATCTTCCTGCCTCAGCCTCCAAACTGTTTGGATTATAAGTGGTGGCACCACAGCCAGCTAAGCTCCGTTTTTAATGTGATGTTAAATTCCTTATGAAAAATTGAAATGCTTATGCAGCTAGACAATGAACATAGTAAACATGTGTGGACCCCCGTGTATGAGTGAACTGTATATTATATCATTGTGGCATTTAAAAATATTTTATGAAGTGCTAACCATTGGAAAATGAATGTCTTCATATTTCAAAATATTTGACAGTGTAAGTGATTAAGACTAATTCTCTTTTACCCCTGCATCCTTATTATTGTGCAACTATCAGCTTTAATTCATCCTAGTAAGAGAGGCTTAATTACTTTTTCATTAATTTCAGCCTCCATGTTACTTAGCCTATTTCCCTTCTTGTGTTGTTCGCAGTGTTCAGCTGGATGAAAACACACAGTGGTTAATTAGGTATATTTGTTCTAACACAGTCTCTATTGCTTCGATTGTGTTCCTAGATAGAAATTGGTTTCTTAGCCATTTGACACATGCCGAGGTTTTTAACCCCTTTTGCATGTGTTCTGTCTTTAAATGATTTGCAAAAATAAGTCTGTTGGTGCAAACCCTGCCCTGCCAGGGCCCCACCATGTGACTTGGTTGCGTTATAGTACATTTCTAAACAAAAGTTAAGTGAGTCAAACATATATCAGACCTCAACATATAATAGAACTATATGCAAAAGTATTAAGCTGCAAGTTCTCACAGCAGTACAGTCCTGCCCCTTGATTTGTTTGTGTAGGAGAGAGGCCTCAGAATGGTGAGTCACTCATTTGCAAAGGCACACAAATCCATTCACTAACGCGGTGTCACTTTAAGGGGCTAGTTCTTGACTCACCTTTTTATATGAGAGCTAATTACCTTCATTTGAACATATGCTTTTTTATTAAAACTACTGTGATTTTTCTCTTTTAAATTGATAAAACATTTGAAAAAAATGTTATACAGTAAAATACGTTTCATGTTCTGGGCATTTACACCACCATAATTTCTTTTCTTGAAAATAAAATAATATCTCTTACCTTCTTAATCCAATATAAACAAATACCCTGTTCTCAGCTCATAAAACGTTAGGAAGAAATATACACCTACATACATTTATCCTTGCACTTTTGATTTATGCACTACGTATGCATTCATTATTTCTTTCTTTGAATATATTATTTCTACAATTGCTAAAGTTACATTGAATTAGGACACCATTTTTTCACCTTGATTTTATAACGGGAAATTCAAACCAATGTGATTTAATATTAAGCACTTGAATACTATTGAATAAAGCATTATTTTAATTTTCATATTGACTTCTTTCTTATGTGCATATGAACAGCCTCCCTCAAGCTGCAACCCACCCAGAGAGCGAGGAAGGACCCGACTCCAGTAGCTGGTGGTTTGTTGGTACAGGAACCTCCTACTGAGCTGCCAGGGAGACAAGGCCGAGACCCACCGTGGGAACCGAGGTGGAATCCTGCAGTGTGGCCTGGCACCAGAAAGCTGCCTGTATCTGGATCTCACTGGACTACGCTGGCTTCACTGAGGTCAGTGGACATTTTCCCTAGGTTCCCAGACTTTATGGAAGACTTAGATTATGGGCTAGGAGCTGATGGATCTCTTGGAAAATATTTCAAGTCATTCCAGCATTTACAACACAGCACAGAAACCGCTGGCTCCTTACCAACAGATCTACAATGAAAATTAGGGCCAAAGATTAGAACAGAGAATGTTGAAAATAAATACTGAGCTAAATGGAGCAAAAAGTAGTATGGTATCAAAGGTGGTATGTTGCCAAAGATTTGTGTGCTAAATGGGGACAAATACTCTATATAGGACCAAGAAGAAAGATGATTTTTTGGGCATCCTTGAAGCCACTATGATCCCAGAAATCCCCAAAAGTGTCAAAAATTCATTTGATCAAAGAGACCCTGGTGCCTCTGCTCAACAGCTGCCTAGCGAGTTGGTTACTTACAACTCATCTCGTAGTGCTTAGCATTGCATGCACACTGTTAGCACTGCAGCCAGTTCCAGGAGGTCCTGGCTACTGTTCTCATTGGCAGCAAACTTTGTATCATCCACATGAGTCTCCTTGTCCCAGTGGGAGGAATGGAGAACTCATGGGGCACTGAAGCTCCCACCCAGATTTCAAAGAAAAGCCAAGGAGCCCAGGTAACAGTAAACTGAAACGGTGGCGCATGAAGCTGTGGGAATGAAGCTAACACTACAATGGAAAGAAAGTCAGTTTACAAACGCCAACTGGAAGGAATGTCCGCTGAAGATAGCAGCGGTCACCAGCGCGGCCAAGCCAAATGAAAGGCCTTGTGCCATCTGCAGACAGAAAGGCAGAGAGTGGAGCCAATGAGGCCCTCTGAAACTCATGTGACTGCCCCGGATGCTCGATGTGGAAGTGTAGGTTTAATAATTACCCTGCTGGTACTATATTTTTAATTTTCCTATCTCTCCCAGTTAGAGTGGAAATGCTTAGTGTACACCATTGTCCTTGGCATTCTATAACACTGTTTCATAGAGATTCACTCTCTATTTGCTTTTTTCATTTCCTCTTTTCTGCCTCTGTTTTCCTATTCTATTTTGTACTCACTGTGAGATAAACAACAGTCTTTGACATGTTCATTTCTCATAGTATTTCTGCCTTGGAGACAGCCAAGTGTAGACTTAATCCCTGAAAACCGTGAGCCAAATTAAACCTATCATCCTTAAGTGTGTTGGGTATTATATTCCAGCAATGAGAAATCTGGGTAATACAGGGTCTAGCCATTGATGGATTAAAAAAAGTAAAACCTAATGCAAATGCACAGCTGAGTTATCCAGAATGCTCTCTGATGACATGTGTATCAAAGGGAAAAGCTACATTATATGACATAATCTACACACAGAAGATAAGTGCTCGATCACATCCAGCATGTAAGAAGGATCAAACCTGTAAAAGCTGGGAAGAGAATGGTGGTACCCAGTGTTGGGTGGGGTATGCAGGAGGGGTGCTGAGAGCCTGACTGTATGGTGGCAGTGGGCAGTGTTAATCTACTATATTTCTCAAAATTTAGAAAAAGAATTTTATATGTTTTCCCTATAAAGCAATGATGACTATTTGTCAAGAAAGTTATGCATAAACTGATCTAATCTTTGCATAAAATACATGTGGATTGACATGTTATATAACTCAATATCTATGGTGGTTGTTTATGTACTGAAAAAGTTTAATAAAAATTAAATATTTGCACTGTAGTAGTAAATACACAGGCCCAAATTTACAGTATGAAAAAAAATATTTTCAATCTATTTTATTTCTTTCTATATCTGAGAGTTATAATTCTATTATTTATAATTCATATTATAGGAGTACAATAAACTTTAATTTTGTCTTGTTAATCAAATACAAATATAGCCTAGTACTCTTTCTCAATGATTTATATATTCTATTGTTTTAACTTTTTTCCTTTTTACATGAAATACATATGTATTGTTAGTTTATCATGCATCTGATGTCTAAAATATTTTGTTGCTCTGAATAGTGAAACTATCTTTACAGCCTTAAATGTCAAGTTAAAATTAGATTGAATATATGATTTTACACTCTCAGGACAAGTTTTAAATTGAATAATTCTTGTTCTGGAATTTTACGCATTGATTTCTGCTCTTCAATATCATTTATTTATATAATTATCATTTCACTTTTTTCCATCTATTTTCTCATATTTTAACGCTTTAGGAATTTTTGAAATTGTCCATGAAACTAGGAACCATAGATATGGGTATGCATTTAGCTTTTAAGCAAAATTTCTTATTCAGAAATTGATGCACTCAGAAATTCTTTGTACAGATTTTGAAATTTCTAATTTTGTTCTCTAAAATTAATTTTTGTCTTCATTATCATTTGAGAAATTTTATTCTTCATTTTCTATTCCATAATTTTTCATTTCTTAGTTGTACTACTCAGAACTCTGATTTTTAAAAATGTTTTTACTATTACTATTTTTCATTTTAACATACGTAATTACTTTCTCTTTGCACTGCATATTTTTACTGAGCATTATCACTTTGGTTATCTTTTATTTATCTCTGACATTCACCTCCTTTTGATTTTTCCCTGGTTTTTATTCCTTCGATCATTCATGGTAGATATTTTAGATGTCCTAGGACATACTTTACTTTTGTTGATCATTTGCTCATTGGTTTTACACAAAATTCCATCATAAATTTTTATTTATCAAGACTTTCATTACAGCAGCACCATGTACTAAATGAAAGACATTTTCTTTCAGAAAAAGACTACATCAGCTTTGAAGCAGAAAATAGTATAACATTTCTTAGTGGAGGAAAAAAAATATGAGAGATTTCTTAAGACAATTCTTTCATTAAAATGACAAAAAGGAATTAAGATCGTTATACTTCATGTTTATATCAACATTAGAATAAAACTTATAATTTGGTTTAGTTATTTCAAACAGGTTATTTAAAAAGCTTAGTGTGGAATCAAATTACTTATGTCTTTTTCTAAGTTTGGAGAACTTTCTCTGAAACTCCATAATCCACTTTTAAATGCTTATATAGTAATAAAGTGTTAAAGCTTATTGTTTGATAAAAAGAACTTCTAGTTTCAGAAGTAATGCCCCCAAAATTGAATTAATATATACCCAATTGATGGCTTTGAAGTAAAATCCATTTAATGTGTTTCAAATTTAAATATCTTTCTTAGTAAGTGGATTATGTACCTCATCACTTAGTCCCCAACCATCAATTTTGCTTTCATCTTTGAATAGTAATGTCATTCATGACATATAAGCAAGCTTGCATTTGGTTAGTAAGTTGGATGAGACTCATCTGTATTTACTGTCAAAAGCAGCAGTAGAATTCTTACATCTGTGGAAATAAATTCACTTCCAGTATGAAACTATAAATCTCTTCAAAATGGGATTTTTAGCAAAATAATATAAAAGCAACCCTGCATCATATTTCTATATTAATTATGGAAATAGTAGCAATCAGTCCCACTGCACTTGACAAATTGATTCCTTGAAACAGTCCATATGAATTTTGACCGGATATAATATTAAAGATTGAATTGATATTTTGACAAGAAGTACATAGGATAGCATAAAGGTGATTGAGATATTGGTTTTTGAAAATATTTTAATACTAGCAAAAGATAGCAAATTCTTCTAAATATCCCATGTACACACATGTGTATGTGTTTGCATGTGTGTATGCATGTGTATTAAATCTCCTGAAGCAAGATACAAGGTGACATGGTAATTGAAGTCAAATACCTACTCAAGGAATAAATTCTAGGAAATTTACACAGGCTTAAAATTGAGACTATAGCCGGGTGTGGTAACTCACGCCTGTAATCCCAGCACTCAGGAGGCAGAGACAGGAGGATTGCTGAGTTCGAGGCTTGCCTGGGATCCATAGTGAGCTCAGGGCCAGCCTGAACTACAAAGCAAGACTCTGAAAAAAAAAAAAACAAAACATGAAAACAAATACAAAACAAAAGACTGAGATTATAAATGGAATGATGGAGGGCACCTCGTAAGATGTTAGTTGAAGTGACTCTGGAAATTTGTACACTGAAGTGTGTGTGTGTGTGTGTGTGTGTGTGTGTGTGTATTCCTTATTGGGGCTTTTTTGTGGAGAATAAAATCTTTGTAGATAGGCCTGGAAAGAAAACTTCAGAAAAGAACGTAGTGATATTTTTGTCATCTGTTGGGAAAAAAGTCAAACATAAAAGCACAAAGCAAAAATTAATGGAGAAATATAAATAAGAGAGTCAATTATGATGACCAGCAGAATGCGGACTCTCACTAATTAAAGGGCTTTGGCTGTAATTCATTGAACAGTCCTTGAGTTCATTTCCCAGTACTGGGGGGGGGGGGGGCAACAGAAGTGTTACCCAAAAGGCTGGATGGACTGTTACTTGGGTGTCTATATGGAGTCCTTCATTTTGTGCTGCATGGAAACCCTGGACCTGTCGTGACTTTGATCTTGTTTCACAGAGATGGATGCAGGTAAACAGTAAACGTGTGCTGATTTTTTTTTTCTTTCAGTGCTTATGGGTGACAGAGATATTATGATCAATTTGTCACTTTTGAGCATTTAAAAAAAAAACACGCCGATTTAGAAAAAAAGGCCTTAACCAAAAAATTCAGTTAAATCAATCTTAAAGAAGGAAAATATTAGGATTAAATATCAAAAGCATTGTTAGATCTTAAAATGAAAATAAAAACTGCCCTAAGGAGAAATTGCAGAGGCTCAACTTGTTATTTGCAAAGATATTTCAAAAGCGTGATGCTGTACTGTGTCCCTAGAATTCGTTTGATTCTGTAGCATCCAGTACAGTATTCAGACAGCGTCAACAGGCCAAGGCCATCCGAGATCACTGGGGCCGGAAGCACAGCAGAGATTGGCAGCATCTTCCTGGCACACCTGGGTCTACGCACTGTCCCCCTGGGGGGCGCTGTCCGTGTGTCTCCCTCACATTTCAAGCCTGGCGCTCAGCCGAGACCTCGGTGGCTAAGCAACTCCGGATCACTGAAGGACCAGGCTATTCCTTTCTGCCCAACACCAGCCATTATGGCTTTGAGACTCATAATTTGGGAAACAGAAATACAGATATTACTCAAAAGTAGTACAGAAAACTGACAGACTAATATATGTGCTGTACCAAATGTAATTTTGAGGGCTCAGGTCTCATTACAGCCATATGCCTAGAGAAGAAAAGAAATACAAATTCAGTGAATCAGCTGATACATATACTTCTAATATGAGGGGAAAAAACTATAAATATCTTTCCACTCTTGATTATTATTCTGAGGGGTTTAAGGGAAAAACATTTCACTTGAAAACCATTATTAAAAGGCAAAGTATGAAAACAATTTGAAGCTTATTAACGCTATAGGACAAGCTTTGTTTCCTAGCATATCTTGACTTCATCTGCCGAAACTATTATGTGAACTGAGCAAAAGAAAGTGTATGATTCTTTTTTCTGTTATGCAATGCATTGAGAGTGGCATACATAAAATTTGTTAATTAGTTGATATTTTTAGAGACTACCCATTAAATTCAAAACAACGAAGGGTCACCAATTTGCTCTATGAGCCTTGCAGTATTTCTGTTCCACAAGCTGCCTTTAAGCAGAGTGACATGTGTCTGTGCGAATGGACGTGCCGTGTGGCCAGGGAGTTTATTGTGTGTGGACTGACCTACCGCTGTTCACATCACAACGGAAGAGGGAGGGCGTCAGTTCACACAGCACAAAGTACGATCAGAGAAAAACCTGGGCTCCATTATTAGCTGGAAAGCCGCTTTCTGTTTAGAGCAGACGGAAGCAGAGACTATACTGAGATTCCCCCAGTCACCATAAATTCTAAGTCTAAAGTTCTAATATAGAAGATGTACAAGATTTTAAAGAGCAATTTCCTTTTTTTCATTTCACCAGCCACAATATAAACCTCGAATAAGAAGCCAAATGTACATTTTATCTTGGATACATGCTGAAATATTCATGTTGATAAATTAAAATTTTTGTGCTTTTTCCTCCTGAAGAATACACTTCTAAAATGCATGATGTGTTTACTTGGATGAAATAGATCATAAAGCAGAACATGATGATTTTCTATCAATAGCTTTTTTCCATTAGATATCACACAGGTCTGTGAAAAGAAACCAAGGCTCTAACTCAACAAACAAACAAAATGGAAGGGAAATAACGTAAGAATCAAGAGCTAAACCCCAAGAAATGGTGCTTCAGGCCTTGTGATCCCATCTTCCTGAGATTTGCCTTTGAATTAAATTTCCAATTGTGCGGAGTGGCATGAAATCTAATAAAATCTCCCCATATCAGAAAACTACCTAGTATATTAACATCAGAACATCATCAAATTTAAAGCATACAAATTCACAAGAGAATGTGCAATTGTGATTTATGAAAACATGTTCCATGTCTTTGGAAATAAAGTATATAAACAACTAGAATATCTTAAAAATATTAATAAAGTATAGTTCACTATCATATCAAATTATAAAATAGATATATATTATTTTTTGAGACAGGGCTTTGCTTTGTAGTTCAGTCTGTCCCTGAGTTCACTATGGAGCCCAGGCAAGCCTCAAACTCAGCAATCCTCCTGTCTCTGCCTCCCGAGTGCTGGGATTACAGGCGTGAGCTACCATGCCCAACTAAGAGTTTTAATGATGAGCAAGTATAAGAAGTATAGATGAATTTGAAAATCACAACACGATAAACATTGTTCATGAGTTTAATAATAGTTCAGAATAAAGCAACACCATATGACACCTTTAGGGACTATTTTAATTGAGTATTACTAATTTTTATTTATAACAGTTATGTTTAGAGGTATAACTAAGACTACTGGAAAGTCAGTAAAGTCAGAAGGAAAATTCTTCATTCAAACTGTGATCACTAATCTAACAACAAGAAAACTCATCAGGGTCCCCAGGACAGGGCCACATTTGCATAAATCATCAATTAGAGATTTCTCCATCCAAAATGCTACAGACATAGTAAAAATAACAACAACAACAACAATAATAATATTTTATTTTGAAAATCAAGGAAAGAAAGAAGAAATTAAGATGCAGTATGTCCATGTGCCAGCTCTACAGAAAAAGTATAAATACTAGGTACTGCAAAGATGCATTAGAAAAATAAATCTATAGGGCTGGAGATTTAGCTCAGTGGTTCCGGTGCCTGCCTCGCAAGCACAAGGTCCTGAGTTCAATCCCCAGTAACCACATACAATGTTAGGCATGGAGACTCACGCCCACCAGCAATCAATACCACATACCACAGTGCTGGGCGTGGTGGCTCACGCCTGTAATCCCAGCACTCAGGAGGCAGAGACAGGAGGATAGCTGAGTTTGCGGCGGCTTGCCTGGGCTACATAGTGAACTCAGGGCCAGCCTGAACTACAAAGCAAGACCCTGTCTCAAAAAATAAATAAATAAAAACAAAACAAACAAATAAATCTATAAATAAATTAATGTCTTATTTTCAAGAAAAATCAACCAGAAGTTTCCTTCTATGTGTTTGCCTCTGTCCCTCTCTCCCTCCCTTCCTTCATTTCATTTATATTTTTATTTGAAAAATAAAAAGTTTTCTTGAAAGAAAAATATTAAGGTAGTACTTTGAATTAATATATTCTTCCCAATATTTGTGTTTGCTAATGTCCTACATTACTATTATACATTATAAATAGCAAGCAATTGTTTATGCAATATTATTAATTTAATGATTCTATTGAGAGTTTACATTTTTGTTTGTTTGTTTATGAGACAGGGTCTTGCTTTGTAGTTCAGGCTGGCCCTGAGCTCTCTATGTAGCCCATGCAACCTGGAACTCAGCAATCCTCCTGTCTCTGCCTCCCAAGTGCTGGGATTACTGGCATGAGCCACCACGCCCAGCATTGTGGTACATGGTGTTTATTGCTGGTGGGCGTGAGTCATGACACCCGGTATTGTTGTATGTGGTTACTGGGAATCAAACTCAGGACCTTGTTCTTGCTAGGCAGGAGCAGGAACCACTGAGCTAAATATCAAGCCCAAGAGAGTTTATTAGTTTTTAGTCTAATGTCATTTTCAGTTCTAGGGTCACATCCAGGACACTACATTCTGGTTCCACATACTATACCCTGAGCCTCTCCCTGACTGAGAATCTCTCAGATTATCCTTTATTTTGTTGGACTTGAGGGATACTCGCAAGGAATTTGGTAAGATGGTCTTGGGCTGGAGTGAGTCTTTATATGGCTGATGATTAACTGCGATCTGTCCTTCTGGAAGGAAGACCTCAGAAGCAGAACGCTGCTCCACCGTCTCCTACCAACTGGACAGATACCAGCATCACATCACAGTGGCACGGAGCTGGCTGCGTTACCAGCTGAGGGCGGCTGGGTGGCACCCGCATGGCTCCCCTCCTCGTACAGCCCTGGGAGGAAGTCAGCACACAGAGTGTGCGTGGTTACAGTGGGAAAGTTCTGCCTTACCTCTTTCTAGGCAGAGTGTCTACATAAAATAATGGGAATTTGTCTACAAAGAATATTTATCTCTTTTTCTAATTTATTTTTATTAATTTGTCATATCAGTATGAGTTCATGCTTTGTATTCTTTAATTTATAATCCAGAAGACTCTCTTCGTGTCATTGTTGTAACTGTCCCCCCCTTTCAGCATCGTGAAAACACGGGCGCTGTTCAGTAGGCCCTCAGGTGACCCGATCCCTCCCCCTAAGTTTAAGGCTCATCTTGCATTTTTAGGACCTTGTCTTAGAGTCGAACATTTTCCCCAGAAGTCGTGGTATCTTACTGTGGCACAGCATCAGATATAAGGCCCTGGTCACTGGCTATGTTCAACATTATTGAGATGTTGTGGTCTCTCGGTCTTCTCATAAGACAGTGCTAGGGAACATATGTGTGCATTCCTAAGTGGTGCATGTCCATGTTAAGTCTAAATATTTCTCTACGTAGCTGTCATACTTATAATGTAAATATCTGTATCGCCTGATATCTCCCACTGTACCCCATTATTCCCAGGCTCACTGCAGCCTCTACCCAGGTTCTGTCTGTAAACTTCCTCTCCAGCGGACTAAAGTCTGACCCTACTGCTCTCCACCCATGTCCTTGGTTACTCGGTTCCCACTGTGGACCTGCGTCCCATTGACAGGCACTTCCACTGTCAATTTATAGTGGCACTTAATCATCGCTTTCGTATCTTTTTTTAAAATCTGGCCCTACAGACTCTGTTCATTTCCAAAATCATCTAGGTGACATGGTCCTATTGCACAACACCTTCGCCACGACTGCAACCTGGGAGATTTTCACTTGGTAATGTGTCCAATCACACTGACACCTTCTCGTTTCATCATAGGTTTCCCCAACCTCTTAGGTGCCTTTAAAATTCGGCAAATGTTAAGTTTCTTTCCTTGTGTCTCACAGTTCTGTGAAAGTTTACGTGATGTGGAAATTGCTGCGGTGCCCGCCTCTTTCTTCCTCTTGGTTCCCTTGCTCCTTTATTTTCCCCCTGTTTTCCCTACTCTTCTTCGGCCCTCTTGATCCTCCCACTCCCCTCCAGTGTTCGTTGCTCCTGTGAGTATGCTTTTGTTTGCGAATCGTCTGAATTGGTCGCTTTGTGGGATCAGAGCTGCTGCTGTGGTCGGACGCAGCTCCATGGCGCCTCGTCAGCGTGAGGCCCCAGCTCTGTCCACTGTGTCATAAAACACTTACAACAACGTAAGAAAGAAAACACAAACAGACAAAAAGCAGCAAAAAGGAGAACGGTGACTATATTCTGGAGGAGTCATTAAATATTTTCATTATAAGCTCTATACTTTTTCCTGTCCTTACCAATTTGTTAGTGTTAGGCCAACTTTCCTCATTTCACAGAGAAAACAAAATACCGCTACAGATGTAGAGATAAAGGACGTAGATATCATCTTCTGTGCTTCTACATAAAAATGACGATGAGAAAGATAGAACTGATGACAGTTTATATTTCAGTAAATTAGGTACTTTTTTTGTTTGTTTGTTTGTTTGTTTTTTGCTTTTTGAGACAGGGTCTCTCTTTGTAGTTCAGGCTGGCCCTGAGCTCACTATGGTGCCCAGGCAAGCCGCAGCGAACTCAGCAATCCTCCTGTCTCTGCCTCCCGAGTGCTGGGATTACAGGCGTGAGCCACCACGTCCGGCATTGTGGTATGCGGCATTGATTGTTGGGCGTGTCTCCACACCCAGCATTATATGTGGTTACCGGGGATCGAATTCAGGACCTCGCGCTTGTGAGGCAGGCGCCGGAACAACTGAGCTAACCCTCTGGCCCTAGATACTCTTGTTTGCTTCTCTGGGGGTGGGTTGTGTGTACTTGTGCCATTTCCTCAAGTACATATTAAATAGATCCTTCCGATTTGTGATCAGAGGAGGCAATATGAAAAGGAAACATGACTTTTCGATGAAAGTGACCTACAGAAAATTTAACATGCCCTGAAATCCTGTACTTATCATGAGGCACCTTTATAGAGGAATTGGTAGACTCTGAAGAAGAACGCGTGGAGGGTGCTTTAAACCCACCTGTCTTGGTGTGGTGTGTGGGGAGGCAAGGAGGAGCCATCCCCCGGAGGACAGTGGTCACTAGAGGAAAAGGAGCCACAGAACTGATCGCCTTGAAACAAGGTTCTGATATGCTAAGAAAAATTATCTAAGTCGACTAATGGGATTAGTGGAATAATAAGTTTATAGGTTACTACTGCTCAAAACTGAAAAGGGCCTCCTCATATTAGGGGCGTAACAAATACCACCATAGGGTAGGATGCAAGGCCACAAAGTGGCACGCATCTCGTGATGGCAAGGCTGGGAAGTCCGAGGGGAAGCCATCAGAACCGCGTGCCCCTGTGAAATATAGCACGGAACCACGTGTGTGTGCCAGCATGCGCCGCACAAACGAGAACAACCCACAGTTAGTGAATTAAACGCCCATAAAACAAAGATCAATTAGAGAAAGAAGATGGCGAGGACACAAGGCCCACCATTTCATTATTAAATCTTTTAAAATAATTTGACAGCATATACATGCAAGTGTTAAGAGATTCTGTTATCCTTCAGAAAGGAAGACTTGTGATACGAATTAAATTCAGTCATATGAAAATAATTCTCCATGTTTGCACATCTGAATTAGAGGTTTGTGAAAGGGATAAGTCTCCCTTGTACTCTGCCTTCAATAATGAAATTGTTCAGCGTTTGCCTTAAGCTTTGCCATATTGAGTCACTTTTATGGCGAGCTTGCTGCGCTTCTGTGTGCTTTGTTAAATGCTGACTGGAGGGTTTTCCATTTAACCTTAGAAAAATTTATCTCTCTAACTTGAGTGTTCTTCGCATTATTTATGTGCTATGCGGTGATACTTCTGTGTCACTGTCGCCAAATGAAGGACCCTATCGCTCTATCTCTGACCAAGGAGATCACTTCCTTTCTGAGGTTAGATCTGAAGTTAGATCTCATATGGTGCAATCAGCCTTATCCTCCTACAGAAAAGAATAGCCTTGAAAGAGTTTCTACCCATGTTTGTAGCCATCGGTATTCTGATTTAACAGAAAATTGGTTTTACTTTTCATTTTCCAGCTCACTGAAACAGTTGATTCCCAAATTTTATCTAACAGTGAATGGTGTGTTTTAGGAGAGATTTTCTGATAAGCTGCTCTATGCATCCTGTTTACATAACTTGAGTTGGAAAATTTTAAAAAGTAACTAAATATTTAAATTTTAAAACAAAGAGTTTTGAATTGTTTTACTGTTTCAGTACCTTCTTTATGAGGTAGAGTTCAAATTTATAAAAAAAAGAAAATTAACAAAAGCATAACAAAGGGTGCTATTGAATATCAATTAAGCATATTAAAATATTGATAAGGATATTTAAACAAATGGAAAAATAATTGACAATGTTTTTATCAGCCAGCTACACGGTTCACAAAAACTATGATAAGCTTTAAAAAATTGAAGTAGAACATCACTATATAATTTCTAAAAGCATTGTAAACAATATTAAACCAGTCAACAGTGTGTGATCCTATCTTAAGCTTTAGTAGAATGAATTTGGACTGCCCTTATTTCTAAAAAAAAATGTGCCTAATTATCCTCATCTATGTTTAGTACCTATGGTTACATATCCTTAGTGTTCACTGACTTGGGAAAAAAGCCTTTTGCTCATGTCTCCAGCACTGAGTCTCTCAAGTTGAATCCTTCTTGCTATTTCCTGATGATTTTGAGAAAACTTTTGTCTCAGTTTGCCTGTGTCTTACAAAATGCAGTCTGTTTCTTCCCTCTACAACATGCTACATGTTGAGCAAACTTGTACTTCTTGAGAAAAACTCATGAAAACTGGAAACATGATATAATACACACAGAATTTAAAACTACCACAGATGTGTTGGGATCCAGGGTTCCTTCTCTAAGAACTTCATTTCTGAATCTCATTCTGCATTAGAAATATCAGTGCAGCTTGACATCTACTTGTGTGAGGACAATGACAAGTGACCCGAGCAAATGTTTTGATTGTCCTGGAACAAAATGACCACACACAGGACAGGAGAATGTCTGAGTTCAAGACTTGCCTGGCTACATAGTGAGCTCAGGGCAGGCCTGAACTAAAAACTGAGACCTTGTCTCAAAAAAAAAACCTAATATGAGAGTCAAAATAACACACTGCATCTTTTAAACTATGTCGTGGTGCCCTAAAATGATGTAAAACTGAGCCCTATGATTTTGTTTCTTATATATGTAGTGCTTATTGCATTTTCTATTGTTTATCTTCCAGTTACTACAGAAATAATTTTTATCCTAATCAACCCATTATATATAAAATATTAGAATCATATGTTGAGAGAAGATTCCTTTGTATCTAACTGTAAAAAACAAATCTGACTGTACTTAACCTGAGAGTTAGGCAGAAATATTCTAGACTCTTAATAGTTTCCTAAACTCAATGTATTTGTCTTACCTTGGGTGACAATTTCCTCAAATCGAGATATTAAAGAAGGGACTCTTGGATATTCTTTTAGCTTTAAAGTTTTATGCTTCTTTGAGCATATTTTAGTAATAAACAGTGCCATGGACATATACATTCACATACACGCACACACACACACACACACACATACATAATAACACAAAAATGCATTCTTCAAAGAATCTATTATTTGAAAGGACTGCATTTTAGTGTTTCAAAGGGTTTTTGAGAATCCCATTTTTCAACTATCCATGCACAGCAAGATTTTATATGCTTTTGGGAACCTGCGCCCTCAAAAGCTATAGGTCTATGAATGTTTGTCAAAAAGAAGACAGTCTTTGAAACTCACATTTAAGCCATGTTTGAGTTTCCAAAATCACAATATTCCATTTAAATCATTACTGTAATTTCATGATCTGTGAAAGATAGTTATAAAGTTAAAGTAATAATTGTACATTTTAGGATTTCACATATTTTTCTCTCCTACCTATGGATGCCTGCCAATTTATTAATATATTCTGCATCAAGGCTTCATTTTACTAGAAAGCATAAGACTTTTTGCCTTTGGTGTCAAAAATATCCAGAAAAAAGGAACATGATATTTAAGATTTTTAAAGGAGAAGATAATTTCATAACCTGATTTGACGGCTGTCACTTTTTCATCTTACGAGGAGACCAGGCAGGTTTTTAAAAAATCATATTTTTGGTTTCTTGTTCTCCTTCTTTGTCTGACCTGTTCTCTTGCTAGAAATTCTCGGGATAGTTAAAAGGACAAAAACGCCCACAGTCAAATCCTCACCGCCTTACATTTGCTGAATTTCTGTCACTATGAAAACCTTTGTCTAACTTTTAAATTTCACCTCTTCAATTTCCCGTGGGCTGATGGAGAACAGTCTGCTCACCACATGCCGAAATGCCAAGGCTTCCTTTGGCATAGCTGCCAACTGGGGACAGATGGCATTTCACCCTTCTCGCGGACTCTCTGCCTCTATTCTATTCTTCATACACTGTTTTGTTAAAGCATTACAAATTACTCCAAACCAAATTGTGTACATATTACAAGCCTTTTCTGTGGCCTTTATTTTTCCTTTTTCTGTTCTGTTATCACACATAATGTTCTCACCGTTAAATTTCTAACTTCGAATCTTCCTAGAAAGCATTCACCAGTAGCTTCCTATTCCTCTCCTGAATGTAACTGTCATTCTTTTTCCTTATTAGTGTGAGCAAAGGGTCACGTGGAAAATTTTAGTTTTCAGACTTTCTCTTAAAGATCTCGCAGTAAATTGTGTTCGCGGCAGTGTAGCCATTAATCATGTGTTCGGCTGCCTCATTGTGTCCCTTCCGGAGAAAACAGGTCCTTGAGAAAAGCTCAAACATCGTCGTCTCTACGAATAGGTGTTCAGCAATTTTGCAACTAGAACGTAAGGTTCTGTCTTAGTTACTTTCTTGTTGTCGGGACAAAGTGTCTGAGCTCTTAGGGGGATCTGTTTAAATTAGTTCAATTTGTACACGTTTCAGTCCATAGTGAGCTGGGTCCAAGGCAGGGTGGCAGGCAGAGGGGCACAGCGGGAGGAACAGCAAGCGTCCTTCCTCTCCTTTTTTATTCCATCGAGGCTGCAAGTCTGGAGGTGAATGGTGTCTACAACCAGGATGGGTCTTCCTTCTATTGTCAACCCGTCCCCCACCCAGAGCTGTATTAAACCAATCGGTGGATTAACCCAGGATCACACACCCGTGGTCATTTAGTATCACACACCCCAAATCTACCCATCTGCGTTTAAGGATGCATTTAATTTAAATTTTAAATGTTAAAAAAAAAGCAAAAGAAAATAAAAGAATATGCGTAGTCCCCTCTACGCTTGTCAGGAGAGCTCAGCAGCAGTTTTCAGTCAACTGTGCGTCGCTAGACTGTTACCCCAGGACTTTAGTAGTTGAAATGAAGAAAAAGACTCAGGTTGTCCTCGAAAATTCTAAAAGTTCCAAACCAAGACACAAGCATAGCAGACTCCCTGTGTTACCTGGATTAACCTTTGATTCCACGGAGCTCATTGAAAATTCATACAACATAGACTAGATTTCATGCATAAATTATAACAGAGTGCAGTGTGGAATAGGACGTGCACGATCGGTCTCACTGACACCTCTCGGCACCCTGTCAATCACGCTGTCAATCATGCTCCACGAGACCCAGTAGGGAGGCTCCTGAGACGTGAAAGTTCAAACCCCAACGCCCGAGGCCACGCGCTTTTATGTTAGTTTCTCTGGCATGAACCTGCTTACTCCAAGCGTACAATGGCCTAAATAAACTTTACTAATATCCCTCGGCCATTATACACTATGTGCCATTCGTTGCTTGTCCCAAAAACCTGGGTACCAGTGCCTGTACCCCACAGCTCACAGCCCCGTGGTTACTCTGACTGACCCTGGGTGGCAGGGGACCCTCACAGCCCTCTTCTCGGTCCTCGCGTGGAGCTCGGCACGGAGAGGATTCACCCCCGCTCGAGGCCGTCTTCTGTGGCTACACGGAGCCCTAGCCGCTGACGCAAACCCTCTGGAAACGCTCCCTCCGCGGCTGGCCGAGGCTCTGAAGCCGGACGGTGCGAGTCCAGGACTCACATAGAGGATCTGTGTCTCACTGACACCTCACCGCACCCTGGGATCCGCGTTGTTCCTTCGGCCACATCGCTTTTGACCGGTCCCTGCAGGATTCCGTGACTTCTCCCCACCGGGGACGCGGAGGACGGTTAGTGGTGCGCCTGCGGCGGCAGCTCTTTTTGGGCGCGCTTGCAAGACGTGGCCGCCTTCTGTCCCCCTGGGGTACACTTCCGAGCCAGCTGTGGCACACGGAGAGTGTAACCTGAGCCCAATTGTTTTGCTACCTTTATAAAAATTTAAAAAGTATGGAGATGAGGAAAAAGCATATTTCAAAATTTGATTCACAAACATCTAAAGTTGTATTTGTGAGGATTCAAATTATTTTTAGACAGTATGGAGCACGTTAAGGATGGAAAGGCAATCATGAAAGAGAAGAAAAAAATAATAATGAAAAGAAGAAAATACTAATGACGACCATCATCTATCCTATGACTATGAGCCATTAATGCATTAAAGCTTCATTTTTTTTAGTTGTTTGTCTGTCCTATTACTAAAAATAGCTAAAATGATAAACATAAAGTTAACCTGTCACATATTCATCAAAACACTTCGCATATTTTATGTATCTAGTTTATACAGTTTGGACTGCAGGGCTAAACAGAAACAGAAGTACAAAGTGACACTTAAGATTTTCATCTGGGCATTAAAATCCCAGGAAAAGTGATTTAGTTTTCTTAATAGAAGTCTGCTCATTACATAAAGCCAAGCTGCGAAGTGTTGGTGTGTTATTTTTTTTCATCCTTGGTGCTCTATTACAGCATTCCACTGACAGTAAAGTATCTCCTGCTGTGACAAGTATTGATCTTATTTTTCCTTTGAGGCTGCTAACAAGCCAAACTGTAGCTTCCTAAAATATTCAGCTGGAACAGTGCTTTGAGAGAACCATAAGTTTATAAGAAATCTATTTTTTTTCCCAAGGAAAAATAAAATATGATTTGTATTCTCTCCATAATTAATGATCACTATATAGTCATTTTATCAACTAACTAAATAAATGATCCTGAAATTAAACTGAGTGGTTTCTTTTTTATGGTCTGATAGGTGTATGTGTGTACACATTTCTAGAGAACATAATAATCACTATTCTTGTATACAGCATTATAAAATAAGTAGATGAGAATATTGATTAATAAAGTTTGATCTAAGGAATTACTTTATAAAATGGAAATAAAAATGTCTGAAGCACTATATATTACTCAATTATATAATAATTAAATACATGTGTGTTATTCTAAAAAAAACAAACTGCAATAGAAATCCATTCTTTAGCATATTTTGTTTTCTTCAAACTTGTTAATAGAACCATAACTTTTAAATTTGGTAACATCTAAGAGTGAATTCATCTCATAAAATAAGTGTTTAACTATATTCAATTATTGTCTATTACTAAATAGTTTATAGAGGTACACATGGAAGTGAATAAATTGCTTAATCATAAAAAGCTTGAGAAACAGGATTCTAAATCATATAAGTCTCCAATTTCTTAATTTTGTAATACTTAATACCTAGTGAAAAAAACAACAAAATATCTAGTGAAGCATTCAGTATGAGGTTTTGATTATATTCACACCTATTTTTGGTAAACCTTACAAGGTAGACTATCATGAGGTTGCTTGTCTTTAATAAATAAAATGTCCACTAATTATTTTTATTGGAAATTATATATCATGTAATACATTTTCAAATTTATAAAATAAATTTTCCATTGTATAGACATATTTGTTAAAATTCCACTGTTTCTTCATTTTAGAGAAAAAAGTAATCATAAAAAAGAATTTATTTAATTGAGTGAATAATCTCAAAATATTTGAATACTAGATGAAAACAATTCCTTTCAATACAAGGACTTATTCCACCTTTAAACTAAAATGTTTTAATAGAATCGTACACATATTCAACAAGATGAAAAAAAATGAAAACCTACCAATTCTTTTTTTTTTTTTTGAGAATTAACTAGAAGAGAAATCTCCTTTATCAATCACCTAATGTGACATGGCACAAGAAGAAAATAATCCAATTCTATAAATGAAATTCACTCACAGAGTGACATCTAACACCTGGGGGCTTCACAGAAGAGTGAAACAAAACACTAATTATTACAAAAGATACAAACAATCTAAATTTCATATAAAGAAGACACAAGATTTGTACAATTTATTAATGGAGAAAATGTCTTACATTAAAAAAATAGATTTTAAAAAATTTGTACAGTGAGGAGCTTGAATTGTTTTTGATGCAAATAATATAGAAGGTCTAACCTACCCGCATCCATATCGTGCTTTAGAGATGGAATTCCTTCCATGTGAAACTGTAAAGCTATATCAATTATTTGCTTTTGTTTTGTGGTACCCGGGATTGAACTCAAACCCTTGTGCTTCCAAGGTAGGCATGGTAATACTTGAGCTAAATCCTTGGCCATTAGCCATATCATTTATTATATGCTGGCTTGTTCAGTAACTCTTCACTGGTGAATATATTTCTTATTTGATGAGATTTCTTGACACAATGTGGGGGGTTTTAGTTTATTTCTATTTTCAAAAGTCTTTTGTAAAAGTTGCATGCTTATCAGGCTGACAAAAGATTTTAGTTATTGAAAAAATAAGATCCTTATAATCTCAGCATTTTTTGGGTAATTTTGTGGTATTTTTGGGGGGGGTTGTTTAGGCTGAGATTCATTCAGTGTAAATTCCTGCATTTCTTCTCTAATGCCTCATCTTCTAGCCTGCTTCCTCCCCTTCCTCTCTTTTAAAATTTTGTCAAAAATCTGAGAAAAGAATGACATGAAATTTTAAATAAATAAGTATTTCAGAAACGATATCTGAAAACAGGATTAACAATGCTCTTTTGTAGGAAACCGGTCAGATTAGCCTAATTTTTAGTGTTGTTGTTTATGGAATAATTTCTGTCATATTAAAAATAGACACAAAGGGGTCATACCAATGCTACAATTATGCCTATAATCTGCACATTATAAAATGTAACTATTACTTTTGTGTGTGTATATGTGTATGTATTTGTGGTACTGGGGATCGAACTCGGGCCCTTATGCTTCCAAGGTAGGTACAGTACCGCTTGACCTAAATCCCCGGCGACTTTTGTCTATATTTTTAACTTAAAATTATTAGCACATGTGCAGTCCATGCGCTTGCAATAATGCTAGGGAGCAGGCACGCGGACGTACTACAGCTTGTTTCTTTTCATTTTTCATCCTCTTTTCTTTCACTCACCTTTCCCTCTTTTCCCCTTGATTTCCCCTGTCCCATTTTTTGTTCTTATTGATATTAATAATATTAATCTTAGCTCATTCTATGACACAGAATGTTTACATTCACTGAGGTTCTTATTCACAGCGTATCTTTATTCTACTTATTTTTCTCCTTCATCTGCTTTCCTCTTCTCCCTTGTTCCCTTGGGTCACTTCTCGTTTACAAAAGACCCTTCCTTTTCCATTTCACTCATCCTTTATTATTGTCTTTTTTGGACTTCATCTCCCTGAAATGAGAGGTACCATATGGCATCTAAGCTTGTATGTTGTTTATTTCAATATATTTATAGGTGCATTCATTTTTCCACACAATGTCTCAAACTTCCATTCTTCATGGCAGAATAGCATTGCATTATATATAAATATCACATTCTGTTTATTTATTCTTCTGTTGATGTGTATACAGGAAGCTTCTAGAATTTAGTCCTTACAAGTTATGTCCTATAATCTTTGATACTGATATCTCACTGTATATTTAGGCTCTTAGGGCAAAATATCTAAAAGGGAGATAGCTAGTCTTGTGAAATTTTGAACTTCAGTACTCTGAGAAATCTTCATGCTTATTTCCATTAACAGTGACATTAGTTTGCAGCCCAACCAGCAATTGGAAGGGTTAATATCTCACTACAAGCCAGCAGTGTTATTGTTTGATTTCTCACCGATTACCATTCTTTCCTGAGTACAATCGATCAAGTCTTAGTGTTGTAGCTTGCATCACTTTAATGGTCAAGGATATTTTTCATACATTTTTTTTCACCATTTGTATTTTTTCCCCTATGGAGTGTCTGTTCATTTCTCTTGCCTATTTCTTGACTGGGTCATTCATTTTAGCTGGTTGAAGTTTCTAATGTTCTCTGTCTATTTTAGGGATCAGTCCTCCCTCTGAGAAGTGCCTTTGCAATGTTTTGCCAATTCTGTACGTTGTCTCTGCATCCTAATAACTGATTCTGTGACTGCTGTCATCCCGTTGGGTGATTCTTGCTGCTATTTCTTGTGCATTTGTGTGAGTCTCTGTTCAAAAAAATTATTTCCTACATCTGTATCTTCAAGTGCTTTACTTTTTTTTTTATTCAGGATGTTTAATGTTTCTGTTTTGAGGTTTAGACCTTTGATACAGTTTCTACTTAGTATGTGAGAGATAAGTATACGATTTCATTCTCCTGCAAACAGATAATCAGTGTTTTTAACATCACTTGACGAATAGGCTGTCTTTCCTACAGATTGTTTTTGACCACTTTGTCAAAAGTGGTCAAGTAGCTGAATTTGTCTGTGGGGGTTTCTATACCTTCTGTTTTGTTCCATTGGTCCACGTGTCTAGTTCTATACCATCTTTACCGCTATTGCTCTGCACTACAGATGGAAGCCAGGTATCATCGGCCTCCTGTTTGGGTCTTGTTGCTCACAGTTTCGTTGTTCTGGGTCTCTTCTGGGTCCATATAAATTCCAAGAACGTTTTACCAAGTTCTATAAGATATGTGGTTATTTTCATTAGGACTGCGCTGAATCTGTGTAGCACTTTAGGGAGCATTGTCATTTTAGCCAAATGTCTGCCCAGGAGCCTAAGGTATTTCCATTTTCTGATGTAATCTTCGGAGATGGGTTTTCATTCTATTTTAACCTTGAAATGAAAACTAAACCTGTCATCCTTATAAAGTTTTGTATTTTCCTTATTTTAACTTTTCATTCAAAAAACTCGTGTTTGTAACAAATATCACTTGACAGCCAGGAGCAAGTCTGTAATTCTGGGAAGACTTGTTCTGGATGGCAAAGTTCAAGTGGAGGCTGGCAATTTAGTCACTTAATGAAATGATGTCTAATTTTTTTAAATTAAAATATGTGTAGGGAAAGTAAGTAAAATTCATAGCTCTATATTAATCTTACTGACAGAAAAAGCCAAAAAAAGAAAAGAAATCTGTCATTATTGAAGAATATTTACACATTATTTTAAACCGCAATAAAATTGCATCTTTTATATAATTGTATACATAAATATATACGTATTTAAAATATTCATATTTTGTTGCTAAACTATTGATGAGAAATATATCCTTTCATCTTCTCAAAATATATTCTTTCATCTTCACCTATTTTAATAAAAACATTTTAGCATATTACTGTTTTTCCATCTTCATTTCTTATCATCTTTTTCTACTACTATAAAAATATAGCAAACAGTTACTCTTTAATATCCCAGTCTTGGGAAAGTTTAATAACCACGCAGCGATGAAGTGGTAAAGCTTTAAGTTTTCTTGTGACTTACTACCTTAATTACATAAACTCTTGTCAATGTCAAGTTCAGTATCTTTCATCAGATCAAGTTTCAAAACTACATTATTTTACTACCCTTTCTGCCCCCCACATGCGTATGAGTTTCTAACAGTTACATTTCTCCTCAACCTTTGATGTTGTTTTTCAGCTGCCCAGATTGTGAGATTTTCTTTATAATAACATAGACTAAGATACTGAGGCATGTTACTCTTTGTTTGCGTCAAGACTGCTACAACGGTACAAATTGTTGTCTTATCCACAGTCACATGCAAAACAATGTATTTCAAAAGAATTAAAGAGTTCATTATACTGTTAGTCTATATTTTAATTTTTATATTTAAAACTATTCTCACATGATAAAATATCACTTCCTGAATTATGTATTGTAGATTATAAATACATAAGTATTTTGGGTACAAGTTAATGTGAATAGTACATCCAGTTCCTGGGGATGCCCTGTCGCCTGGTGAAGTTGGAGCAGCAGAGAATTCAAATACAAAGAGCAAGGAAGGAACAGGGGAAAACTAACACTCGTTTGCTATTTCAGGGGGCTGAGATGTGATCTTTAGCTCTCGCTGGCTGACACATCAGGAGCTCTGGGTTAATCAGTATGTGTGTGATGGTACAACGGAGCAGAGGGAGGAAAGCCAGGAGTAAGAAGCAGCAGAACGAATGGTCCTATGAACCAGACTATACAGAGGAGTGACCGTGCGTTCTGCAGAAGGATGGGTCACAGTTAACAAGGGACCCAGGCTATCATTCAGGCCACAGCTAGCGAGCTACCTGCATGATGTTAGCTAATGTGTGATCTTGGAGAGTGACAGTAGAGTCATACTTCTGCAGCTACAGCCCTTGCTATTAGAGACACTGGAACCTCATCAGTCATTGAGACCTCACTTGTGAACACTGGCATAGGGAAGTTTATCTCTGTACACCAGTCAAAAGGTCAGTTAGCAATTAGCAAACTTAGGCCTGGCAGTGACTCATAGTTTCAGTCAATAGCCGAATGTTAAGACCAGTCAACAATATTGAAAGTCTGCTCAGGGTGCTTCCAAGCGGCTCTCCTGCAGCACAAAAGAAACCCAGCTGCTAAATGTTGAACTTTTTATTTGAGTTTTTTTTTCTTTTTCTAAAATGTATATCCACTTATTATTATACCTAGTTCATTAAGTTACGCTATAAAGCTTTGATGGTATTACGACTTATTTTAAAGAAAAGCAGTGCACACTTTACTGTTGGTTTAATCTTGGAACAATAATGCCAAAGAATGTTTGGGATTTTTGCAAAAATCTGAAGATATTTCAAGTTTTAAAGTTTACAAAGGAATCATATCATAGAGTATAAGAATTAGAATTCTGGGGGCCGGAGGGTTAGCTCAGTGGTTCCAGAGCCTGCCTCGCAAACTCAAGGTCCTGAGTTCGATCCCCGGTAACCACATATAATGCTGGGCATGGAGACACGCCCTCCAACAATCAACACCGCATACCACAGTGCCGGACGTGGTGGCTCACCCCTGTAATCCCAGCACTCGGGAGGCAGAGACGGGAGGATTGCTGAGTTCGCGGCGGCTTGCCTGGGCACCATAGTGAGCTCAGGGCCAGCCTGAACTACAAAGTGAGACCCTGTCTCACAAGCAAAAAAAAAGAATTAGAATTCTGGACTGGAGGTTTAGCTCAGTGGTTCCGGCGCCTGTCTAGCAAGAGCAAAGTCCTTAGTTCGATCCCCGGTAACCACGAACAACAATACCGGGCATGGTGTCTCATACCCACCATCAGTCAGTACCACATACCGCAAATGCCAGGTTTAGTGGCTCAATCTTGTAATCCCAGCATTCGGGAGGCAGAGTCAGGAGGATTGTTGAGTTTAAGGCTTCTCTGAGCTACATAGTGAGCACAGGGTCATCCTTAACTCCAAGGTGAGACCCAGTGTCAAAATAAAATAATAAAATGAAATAAAGTGAAATGAAATAAAATAAAATAAAATAAAATAAAATTCCATAGCAAAGATCTTCACATGGTTAAAACATTTTATATTTTTACTCAAAACAAAGGAAAGATTTGTGTCCTTTGTTGTCAGTGAAAAAGAAACATTTATTTTGAAATATTATTGTTTTAACTATTTTATTTGGAAAACTTTTAAATGAGAGATCTGCGCTTCTTTGTATTTATTTATATGTAGTAATTTTAGACTTTGTGGGGAAAAATACATGTGAATTTTGGGTGCTGATCAAATGTTCAATGTCCTATATTCATGAAAATTAGTATTTGCTAAGAAGTGGAATCAGTACTCATTGGTCAATCAAGGTAAGTGTTTCAGGCTGTGGTCTTCAATATCCATATTCAAGAGCTTTACATACATATTCTGATGCAAAACAAAATCACATCGCAACTAGAAACACAATCAGTTAGGTATGTAAAGACAAAATAGTAAACACCATGAGACTGAAAAATTGCTCATAGTGCATCAGCAGTATTATCTACTCAAATGTATGACTTCTCACTACAACAAATGTGTTATTCTGCTAATATCAGATAGTTCATGCTATTTTAATGTATTCAAATTCTTCCTGCATCTCATATATTTATTCATAAGAAATATCATCCTGGGCCGGAGGGTTAGCTCAGTGGTTCTGGCGCCTGCCTCGCAAGCGCATGTGCTGAGTTCAATCCCTGGTAACCACGTAGAATGCTGGGCGTGGAGACTCATGTCCACCAGCCATCAGTACCACATACCACAGTGCCTGGTGTGGTGGCTCACGTCTGTAATCCCAGCACTCGGGAGGCAGAGACAGGAGGATTGCTGAGTTTGAGGCTTGCCTGGACTACATAGTGAGTATATATATATATATATATATATATATATATATATATATATATATATATATATATATTACATATATATGTATATATATTATATATATTATATACATATATATATAAAATATTTATATTTTATATATAATGTATTCTTTTCCAAATATGAAAGAGGAAGTGTACACTTTGTAGATTCTTTCATATTTTTATTGATACATTTTATTGGCACATTATATATACACATCATAATTACACTTCACATTGAGAATTTGTGCCAGTATATGACACAGCTTAATTCCCATGAACAATTCTACCAATTCAAAAATACAAACACACTATATTTTCTATAAAAATACCTTTTTGGTAGATAGAACTAAAATGCTAGTGATTTCTGGATATTTGATAAGATAAATTTATCTCACTTTTGGCAATTTCACTGTTAAAAATACTAAACATTTTGCTACCCTAATTATTACTTCTTTGATAATTTACCAGAAAACACTCTTCAGAAAATATCATTCATACATGAGTCATAAAGGTATGCTTATATAAAATTCAGTTCACAAAATAAAACATGTTATTTCTATTTGATCTACAGGTAAGAGCCAGGCCTAGAGCAGTATAATTTTGAGAAAAAAAATAGGAAAGGAAACAATCTTCTTGCTCCCAAACTTTGCACGTTTGACATTAATATACTTTGAGTAAAAGAGACTGGTGTCCTGTCCTTTTCTGTGGTGTAAATTCAGAAAACATGCTTACAAATGGCCCTGGTGCTCACTGCCAGCTTATATGCCATAGGTGAGGCCACATCTATCCTGCTGTTGTGTGGACGTCTTTCAACGACCACAGGGGGTAAAATAACAGCTCCCTCAAAATCATTTTAGGCCATATTAAATGCCAAGTACACAAGCAGAGCAGTTATAATACATCTAAAAATACTTCAGTCATTTAAACTTTATCAATATAATAGAAACGAGTTTCAGTATAGCAAAAAGAAAACAACTACATCGTGGATCTTTTTAAAACATTTTTGAGTAATAAAATCAAGAATATGTAGTTTTCTGACAGTGTTAGTAAGTGGGAAACTGATGGAGAGCCAGCGGTACTGTAGCAGTTCCTCTTTGGGCCGTAAAAATCGTTTTCCTTTCCGGAAAACTCTGTATCTACTACTTCCGTTATGGGATTAGACCCACTCCCCACTACAGAATTATAGGGTTTGAAATGCTAGCAGGTTAGTGGAGAGAGATTTAGTGGCTTTCTATGCCTGCTGTACCTGAAAATCTCAGTTGTCTACTGTTTTATTTCTCCTTGGATATAAATTGATTCTTTATCATAAGAGCATAAATTCAAAATATCTACTTTAACACATTATACCCGACGTTTGAAACTCCAGCTGAACATTTTACTGATACAAACGGAGGAAAAAAGCTACAAAGAAATTTATTTATTTATTTATTTATTTATTTATTTATTTATTTATTTATTTATTTATTTATTTATTTATTTATTTATTTATTTATTTTTGAGACAGGGTCTCGCTTTTGTAGTTCAGGCTGGCTCTGAGCTCACTATGTAGCCCAGGCAAGCCTGGAACTCAGCAATCCTCCTGTCTCTGCCTCCCGAGTGCTGGGATTACAGGCGTGAGCCACCACGCCCAGCCAAAGAAAATATTTTTAAAATATACTTTTACTACATTGATTTATGTGTTATATATATGTGGAATCTTAAAAAAAAAAAAAAAAAAAAAAAAAGAAAAAAAAAGACCAGAAAGCTCAAGTACTATTATTAGATGGAAGGAAGGGACAACAGAGATGGAAGAATGTGGATAAGGAGCAGTAATAGAGGGTATGACTATGACCGAAATAATTACAGAAACGTAACCTTCCATACGCATGCGCAGCTGGTGAGGCGAGGGGGGCGTGGCCAAGTGGGAAGGAATTCTCCCAGCGCAGCCTGTGCTGTGGGGGATTTCTTCGGAGCGTGGCTTTCTAGTCTCCTACAGCACGGTGTTCTCAGTCTCTGGGGCTCAAGTGAGACTCTGGCCTTAGCCGTCTAAGAGGGAAGTCTTCAGCCAGGGCACCGCTGTTCCGGCCTGACTGTCGATTTTTAAAACACAACTGACAATAAGAAATGACGGGAAACATAGTCTACCACTCAAACACCACCTATCGCACATCACTTGGTAGTGTGAAACTCATTTTTTTTATTCGTTCCTTGTTCTTTCACTTGGATTTTTGAGCTTTGCCAACATAATAGAACACGTAAGATTCTTTAAAAGTTTTTTTTTTCATTTAAATTAAGTTTCTTGTCCTTTTTAAGTATGCGTTATGGCCACGTTCCTCATTGAGAATTTGTGCCTGTACATGATAAGTGTACATGGTTCTAGTGTGTTTGTTTGTTTGTTTTTTCACTGCCCTGGCTTCTCATCAGTCTGTCTGCACAAAACTTTCAGGTCTTATACAAAGTCGACGTGTCAAAATAACGGAAACATTAGCAGGAAATAAGGAAAATGTAAATGTTTGTACACATATTATCATGCATGTCGATATGCCATAGGACCAACAAATACTTCATTCTCCTTTTATTGCATATGCAACGTGTAGCATGGTATAGTTAATAAAAATGTATTTAATAAGGGACTGAATGAATTAATACACATGAATATTTACTAATTTCCATTTACTGTTTCTATTTTACTATTGTACTAACTTCACCAAAGGAATGTGAGCACGATGTACTGAAAACATGTACCAATAAAAGTAAACTAAAATAAAATAGAGCACCTCACAAGATGCAACCCCCTTTCCAAGTTCAGAAATATGAGCATGTAATTCATAGCTGTTTTTATATGAGAAACACAATACGTAAGTAATGTAAAGAACAAAATAGAAAAGAAATGACAGAAGTTAAGGGGTCAGAATGAGAAAGTGAGGAGAAGGCAGTGTAGGCAGCCAAGGGTGACTCAAAGTGACGACCAGCAATAAGTGTCTGCACCGATTCCACAGGATGAAAGTCATTTTTATGTATCACATATTAATTATGCACACAATGTCACAGTGCTGAGCATGTTTATGCTTTTGATCTTTTTTTTTTTTTTTAAACAGGGTTTCGCTTTGTAGTTCAGGCTGGCCCTGAGCTCACTATATAGCCTAGGCAAGCTTCAAACTCAGCAATCCTCCTGTCTCTGCCTCCTGAGTGCTGGGATGACAGGCGTGAGCCACCACTCCCGGCTGTTTTGCTTTTTTGAGACAGGGTCTCTCAATACAGTTCAGTCTGTCCACAAATTCACAATGCAGCTAAGCTTGTCTCCGCATCTAGCCAAATCCGCTGGCCTTAGATTCTCGAGAGCCAGAAATGTACATGCCTGGCTCTAGGGTACTTAGACTACAAATGTCCAAAGAGTTTGAAAGCAAAGCTACAAAAAGGAAAATATAGAATAATAAATGTATTAAAAATGAAAGAAAGACAGTGAAATTAGTCAGCAGCAGTGGGTAAGAGACATATTCTACATTTCCAAACAGTATTGTAAAAGACATCTTCTCTTTGGAGAGAATAGATTATTGTGTTTAAAATTCTATGAGAAAAGTCACAATTCTCTGTTTTCCAACTATTTATTTTTTTTATAAAGGTGACAAGAGAAAACTTACAGATAAAAGAAGGCTTAGAGGTTTTGCTGCCAATAGACCTGTACCACATAAAATGCTAAAAGATGTTCTTCCATCTGAACAGAAAACATACCAGATGGAACTTCGGATCTACAGAATGAAAAACAGGAGAAAAATAAATATGTGGATAATGTCAAAATATCTTATTTGTTTTTTTTCTCTAACTTGTTCAAATTGAATTCTGCAAATCAGAAATAATATGTTGTATGATTTGTAACTATTTTGAAATGATATAACTTTAATAGAAGGTATAAAAGGTTAAAAGAACCTATTCTAAATTGTAACAATTCATATGAAATGTTACAATAAAAATGTATTCTGTTGTCCTAGTGCAATGAGACACATTATGAGCATCAGAAACATACTGAAGCAGAAATTCAGACTCTTGTGACTACCAATACAGAACAAAGAGAAGTGAATAAATTAATGGGCTACAGCTCAATAAAAATCAAAATAAAAGAAGTAATCAAGGTAAAATACAAAGGAACGATTAGAAAATAAATTGACTAGTATACTTAAGCCAATATATATATATATATATACATATATATACATATACATATATATACATATATATATACATATACATATATAAAACACCTGACTAGCTTCACAAATTTCCCAGATCATCTTCAGCGCAGTGCCCAAAAAAGACCACCTGTTTAGATCACCTTACATTCTTTTCTTTATTTTACCACTAGAAATCTTAACCAGTTTTCTGCTACTTGGTTTTCTAGCTGATCTTAAGTTACATTTCTCTTTTGTTTCTTCAAGTTCCTATCAAAACAACATCTTGCCTGCAATTGTTAAAAAATAAAGACTACAGTGATTTTGTCTTCAAAAGAAAAATGTCCACTGACATTTGATTCAATGTTAAATATACAAGCAAGAGAAAGATTTTTATTCCTAATCATTAAAGCACTTTCAATATTTCAGTATTAACTGCAAACTTATAAATGATTATAAGATTAATTATATTATAAGACATAATTTAAGTCAATTTACTTTGCATTAAATTTTAATGTATGTAAGCCACAATAGAATTTTCATGTTTTAAGAAAAAAATAATTAGTTATTACTGCTTAAAAATTGCAGATATTAGGGCTGGAGATTTAGCTCAGTGGTTCCAGCGCCTGCCTAGCAAGGACAAGGTCCCTGGTTCAATCCAGGGTAAACATGTGCAACAATACCAGTGTGGTGGCTCACACCCACCAGCAATCTACCACATACCACAGTGCCCAGCATGGTGGCTCACACCTTTAATCCCAGCATTTGGGAGGCAGAGGCAGAAGGATTGCTGAGTTTGAGGCTTGCCTGGGCTACATAGTGAGCTCAGGGCCAGCCTGAACTACAAAGCGACATCCCAGCTCAAAAAAAAAAAAAAAAAAACAGAAAAAAGAACACAGATATTAATTGCAAGTATATTCTGATTTTATAGTATAATCATAATTAACTGCAAGAAGGAAAAAGGAGTCATTTAAACATCAAACCCTCTGAAGATCAGCAAAATCTATACTCCATAGACATCATTATATACAATCTTAATAATAATTTATTTGTTATCAAATTATAATGAAAAACAGATATAATAGTTTGTAAAGATTATCTAGAAGCTATTACAACTCTGTTACTAATTCATTTCACATTATCCGTCATTTCCTTTATATTTTAAATCACTACTGTATTTACTATAACATTAACATCTAGAGTTTTATTATAATCTCAGGCAAATATTTCTTGTTTTGCTATCTATGCAATATAAGTGAAAGTGACTAAGGATACAAGGAATTAATTTTCAGTGTTTTTAAATGGAGTTTTCTATCTGAAAACTTTGACCAGTGAAGACATGGTAGACACTTGCTACAGAAATATAGATTTTGCTAACATTTTACTAAGGAAACTGAAGGGGCAAATGAAAGAAGACATTCCTAGCTCAAATGAGTTAAAAACAAACAAACAAACAAAAAAACTGAGTTTGGGGGCCGAGGATTTAGCTTGGTGGTTCTGATGTCTGCCTTATAAGTGCAAAGTCTGGAGTTCAAACCCCGGTAACCACATAGCACAATGCTGGGCATGGTGACTCACAACTGTAATCTCAGCACTCAGGAGGCAGAGACAGGAGGACCTCTGTGAGTTCAGGGCTTGCCTGGGCTACATAATGAGAGCTCAGGGCCAGCCTGAACTACAAAGTGAAATCCTGTCTAAAAAACAAACAAACAAACAAAAAACAACAACAAAAACCAAACCTGAGTTCTGGGATTTTAAGCTCTAGATTCTAGCTCTCAACTTCTCATCTCTGAATGACAGTTGCTCTAGCGATCACACCTAGTATGTATCACGAACTTTTTGGAACTCACTTTCCTAGAAAGAATGCATTCATTATCCCTAGTGAATATACATGTTTTCTCTTATTATATATGCTATTTTCCAAAATTTCTATCTAAACTGTACTTTTCAAATTTTTTCCAAGGGTTCACTCTGTCATTTTATTTCATTCTTCTCTCAGTTCTGTCCAATATATTCATTTTAACTTTTCTGGTCATATTAACTTTAAAAGACAAACAGCTGAGGAAGATTCGGAAGATCAGGCATCAACAGATACCTCTTCTTAAGCCAGGGACAGTGGTGGCAGCTCCTTGTTGTGACCTGCAGCCGTTCTTCACACCAGTGCCACCTTTCCTCCTGTTGAGACTTTCAGAAAATAAAACCAGCAACTCAGAGATGCACAGTCAAAATTTCCACCAGATGACACTGGAGATGTGCTCATATTTCAGTTCTTATGAATCAAATGTCCTGAAATGTGTGGTGTGTACTTTTTTTTTTTTTTTTGAGACAGGGTCTCGCTTTGTAGTTCAGGCTGGCTCTGAGCTCACTGTGGAGCCCAGGCAAGCCTCGGACTCAGCAATCCTCCTGCCTCTGCCTCCCGAGTGCTGGGATTACAGGCATGAGCCACCACGCCAGGCATGTGGTGTGTACTTTTAATCTCTACCTTCCAAAGTCAAATTGTTTAGTCAGCCTTCTATAACATAAGAAATACAGGCTGGAATACTTACAAATCTGAAGTAAACTTCAAAATATTTACCTTCCTGTCTAGTTTACAAGAATATAAATAAATATGTTTGCTAAAAATATAGCTGTTTCTTGCTGCTTTTTTCTGTCTTACTTTTTATAAAAATTTAGAATGGATTATCTTTTAATTTCCATAACCTTGGCCTTATCAAAACACAAGTAATCAATACAATGACTCAGATAATGAGTTATATATGTCGTTAGGAGTCAAAACATTTATTTGTGACTAAAGATCAGGTCTCATTTAAAGGAATGCCTCTCCCAGTAATGGCACAGATACAGAACTAGTATGTGTTGGAGGCTGATATAGAAATTATGGTTTGTTAGATGCCTTTCTCCATCGGTCAGATCCCAGCAAATTGTCAAGATGTTCTCTACTAAAATCAGGACTGATTTTGAAATTCACTGTGGAAGGGACTTGATAAATCAGGCTTTCGGGCACTGTTCTATTAATGTGATTTTTCTATCAAAAATGAAACAATACAGTGAAAGAGTTATTCTCATTCACAAACTTAATATGCAGTCACATTTTATAGGTTATTTTTGAGAAAAATTAAAAGATTAGAAAAAATGTAAGAAAACAAAAATCGTGTATTGAAGAAAATTAAGTCAAAAGAGCAATGAAAAAGTGAACACTATCACCAATGTCAGCAACAAAAGCAAATTTTGTCATTATTCAAGTAGGCAATGCTCTCTTCAGTGACACCAATATAATGTTTTATTTTCCTTG